>LPNX010730018.1:4668-58878 GCA_001517045.1 Pseudotsuga menziesii | reverse complement strand
ATTCAGAGAGTCCAACAATGAATTCATTCAAATACAGAGCTACATAAACTTGCACAGACAGTATTAATACTTTCAAAATATCACTGAGGTCACTTTGCAAATTAGAATACAGTGGCAACTCACAAACTAGAAAAGTAAAAGATGAAATGAACTTGTTTTCTCTGTCTCCCTCTATTTGTACTAACAATGATGTAGGGATATGAATGATTATTAATTAATAGAATAGATGTCTCTGCATAATCGATGTTGGTAGCAAATAGCACTACAAAATTGGACGGAAGAATATCGAGGTTATGGCTGGCAAACACATGATACATGGTGTGGACTAGATAACATAAAATTGTTCGATCATCAATTCAATAACAAGGTAAAGAATATGGCTACAGTATGAATTTTAAATGAAAGTCATGCCAGTATCTAATATGACAGCTGCATCCAAATAAAAATCTAGAGGAAACAATACCTTATATCTGCCTGACAGAGATGTAGCTTCAATGAGGTTCGGAAGGGTAATAAATAATGTGCAGCAACTTTCACCCTCTCTATAGGGTAATTGATCCACTAGCTTCCCAACAATATCTATGTTCATAGAGGCTCTCCACAAAAGCAGTCCCAATAGATGTTCCCAGGAATATCATGAGACCCACTTGGGTCCTCCCTTTAATTAAATACATGGATCTAAACAATGCTGCCAAGCCCCGGCAATCTTCAAAGATGGAGATCACATTGGCCAAATTGCAGATAATCAAAGTGTGTGCAAACAGCACAGAAAAAATTACGCCTAAGCCAAACACAGCATAGATAGCACAGCTTGAACAAAACCCCGTGTAAACCACCACATTCACCAGAATCACAAGCAGAAGGAGAAAAGCAGCAATGCATCCAACAATGGCGATACATACCCAGAAATAAGTCAGTATGACACGTTTCCAGATCCTGCAAATCATGGTAAGACGCTTTGCAATTGTAAGTTTCTTGCCTGCATACGATCCAGCCACGGAATGCACTATTGCAGCTTTTGCAAATATCCAAAGGATAACTAAGAAAGGGAAGCAGAAAGTCAATGAAAGAACACTCTCAGATAATTTTTGGCACAGGAGTTTATTAAGATGGCTCTTAGGCATCCCAGATGCCCCTGCCACTAATCTAAACCTAAAAGACAGTTTTTCAACCACTGATTTCTCTACAAAGGCATTTGAGAGAAGGATTGCAGATACAGGGCAGATGAATAGCACTACAATTACCAGGAATCCTGTGGAATTGAAGTGAAGGATTCTGATGGTTTCCCTCAAGATCTCCAATGCACTCAGAGAGTTGAAGCGCTGCTCCATGTTTGAGCTCTTAGAGAGTCTATTGGAAAATAGAAGATGGCTCTCTATTCCATTATCTCCAATGCTATTTTGTATCCCTGATTCTTCTTCCAATGAAGAACTTGGGATATGTAACTCATCGAGTTCAATGGTCTCATCACAGCGAGCCATTGCTAGATAATTCTTCAAGCCGTTTCTGTAGTACACACTGGTGGGTTTTCATTTTTAGGCATTGAAATATAAACCTAGTTGAGATCTTCGGCAGATCTGGATTGGGGGTGCTATTATGAATACGTACAGATGGCCTGTCGTGTACAGCTATACATTTGCAATTGTGGGCAAAATGGAAATTTTATTTTTCATAGGAATCCAAATGAATTGGGACTTGAAACGTCTGTACCTTGATTTGGAGATCATCCACAGCAGTGTGTCTTTGAAGCCCTTGAAGGTCTGCCTATTTGAGACTAACAATTCCCATTATATCAAGTTCAGACAAGCTGGGCACGTTTGATTGAGGATGCTCATGGACTTGTCGGCATTTGATGGAGGTTCTTGCTGCGTGGGAAATGGAAAAAATGTGTTAAGGCTATCCAATGACCTTCGGATTTACTAGTTGTGAAAGCATCTTTCATGGAGGTCTGTTAAAGCTTGTGTTCACATTCATTGTGTTGGAGATTGATTATTCTAATCCATACTAGGTCTACTATAAAAATAAATTCTAATCATAGAGTTGAAAATGGGAGTTCTGATACAAGAATACCGAACTGATAAAGCTTGACACATGGATCCAGCTATCAATGGTGATGTCAAAAAGCATTGAAAATTCAATAAAATTCCAAATAGGTTTGTGGGTCTGAAGCTCCTACCCGCTTTTAACGTTTGGCCTCAGACTTCTGCTGGTCCTCTGCTTCTTCCTCCTCCGTTTCTTGGGTGCTTGGAAATGGTGAGAGTGACCCCATGGAAATTTCAAAATGGTAAATGAGAAAAGGGGGTCGAATGATAAGAGTCGACATTCAATACGACCAATTTATGCCACCACGATAGCACAAATCACATCAAAGGGCTTTGTATTCCTTTTTCCACAAAGGATAAAGTAGCGAAGGGACCTCCCTTTGAATTGGGCGGTTTTTATATAATGGGTAACTTTGCATCTTCTCCCTCTGCAGGTTTTCAACATTTTCTAAGAAACATTGGCTAGTATATCTATGGAATTTGTCTAGTCTAACTCTGTGTGCCCAACATTTGACACATTAATTGTGGTGTGTTTGCTTCACTAGTCTATTGTTAGTTTGTTAAACCTTGATGTTTAATTTAAAGAATCTCATAGTAAGAACCAAATGTAGTAGATTGTCCTTGAGGGCCTACATTTTTATTTACATACGCAAGAATCTCATCATCCATGTAGTCAACATTCAACGATAAAGGAACATAATATAAACTAAGAGGATTAGAGTCTTGATTTACATGAACACCAAGAATTTAATTTCTTTCAAAGATAGTGTTCAATTGTGAAAAAAATGTTGGGTTTGGAAATTTAAAACTATACCCTCATGCTTAAACAATAGGAGGTTGTGCCAACTTTTTTCAAATGGTTCCTAACATGCTCATAGCATTGGGGGATCGACTTGGGTCAAAGTGGTACTTATGGATCAGAGAACCATTTAACCATCAAGTTTGACATTTTATGAGGCGTGTTGATCTTGATAAGATGCTAAAAATCAACAAGGGGTATCCACCATGAAAAGTTTGATTTATCTCCCTATATATCCTAATACCTTCATGTAATCCATTGTTAATGTTGCAAGCCATTATCATGCATGTTGACACCCATGTATGAATTCCCATCCCTTTTTGAGGAATTTGTTTGATAGAACCTATTAATGATTTATAACTACTTAGAAGTAATCTCTTCATCCCATCGTGAGAGGAATTTAATTCCCTAATAGAAAACCATTTGTGTGTGATCCCTATAGACCCAAATAGTTAAGGAAATGCCATTAAGGTTTATAGTCAATTATTACAATTTCCCTATGTCTCAATCCCTCTACATATTCTTTATTTTTCATATTTTGCATTTTAAATTACACTATGGGGTTAGTACCACCCATTACCCTTCCGTAGAGACGTCCTTCACAGTCCTTACACATTTCCTAATCAATTGGAAAAACGAGAATGTGACAACATTTCCTTTGTTCAACTTTAGATTTGAACGAAGAGAATAATTCATACACCTGCATATTTTTTACTAACTTTTGCTTTAAATAAAAGGAAGCATTACAACATAGGAATTACATGTATGTTTACTAGTACATTTGAATAATTATTATTTCTTGTAAAATAAATTTTCATAAATGGTTAATTCCATATTCAATAAAAAATCACTTAATCATATCTTTGTATGTTTACTCAACCATTTAAGCATATATCAGTGCGACGCTTAAGAAACGGTTATCACCTTCTTCTTCCATGTTAAATAATTGACCAATTAAGTGTATTTATTTAAATGATTGACCAATTTGAAGCGACGTCACTTAAGCGACACTTATGAGGACATTCGTCGCTTAAGCGACGCTTATTGAGCCTAGCTGTCGCTTAAGCGACGCTTATGACCACAATTTCAAAAAAAAAAAATATCTTTGTGATTTTTGGTACAGTTAAAAGAAAAAATCCACGCGCCGTCGGATTTTGGATCGAAATGTAGTAGTGCACCATCCATTTCCTATACCCTTTAACTCCATTTCACCGATTTTCTAATTCTTATCTTTCTCACACCTTCGTCCCGTGAAATCATTCTGGACCATGGATCTGTTTGGTAAATACTCAGATGCACCTACACATGTATTGACTTGCACACTCTGTAAAATTCCTATCGAGTTCTGGAAAATTAAACCAACAACACTTAAAACTAGCGGAATTTTTCCAATCCGTTGATCAATTTGATCAAACCATGCTGTGTAGACACATGTCTTAGATTTATCCACGAGCATCTAAATTCCACTGATTTTAAAATTTCATTTCTCCTTGCATGTTCTGGTAGCATAATTTTTCTCATTCATGGATATTGATCGGTCGTTGATCTGTGCCATTGAATGCTGATGGGGTCTACCAAATTCTACTGATTTCAAAAGTTGCTTTATTTGTGCATGTTGCATCAGCATAATTGTTCTCATATGTGGATCTTGATTGGTCATTGATCTGGGACATTGAATGCTACAGGGTCTACCAAATTCCGTTGATTTGAAAAGTTACTTTCTCCATGCATGTTGCATTAGCGAAATGGATATCGACTGTAGATATTCATCCCAGTGCCCATCTGACGTCAATTTTTCCCACACGTTAACCCCTTTCCTCCGATAATAACATTTTTTATAACCCTACATCTTCCCCCATTGAAATCATTCTGGACCCTGGATCTAAAATCCACCTCGATCTCCACCGTGAAAGTTTGTTGGGCCTACCAAATTTTGCATATCAGGAAATCTACTTATCCCGTGCACATGTTGCTCTTTTCCATACCATCGATCTTAGACAGAAAATTTCTCAACCGTTGATCTAAGATCAAGCCGTGGGTTGCAGAAAGAGGAAAGCGAGCTTCTGAATTTTCACAATGCTCAATTTTTATTTTTCCGGTGCTGCCTTTCCGCTCCCTTCCGGGCCATTGATCTGTACGAAATATCTCTGAACCATAGATCTTATGGGCTGGTGAAAAGTGGAAAGCGGGATTCCAACTTTCCATAACCAAATTTATGTATTTCTTCTCCCATCTTTTTGCTCCTTTCCAAGCCGTTGATATGAGATTAAAAATGTGGAAGCTTTATGAACCATTGATCTGTGATCAAAGTGGGGACGCGTTACGGGATGGCAGAAAGCAGAAAGCGGCCTTTCAACTTTGTATGGCCGGATTTTGGCCTTTTATGCTTCTTCCTTTTTCCTGTACCATTGGTTTATCCCGGCGCCATCCTTGACCATCAGGTCTCGGACCACGAAAGGAAGAATTTTGGTTTACCATATTTTACAACTGAATTTTCCTTTTCTGCTTTTCCTCTCCCGATTTTTCCTTGGTGAAAATGATTTGTGGCCTTTGATCTTCTCTGTCTTTCTTTCATTGGTCTAAAATTTTGTAGGGGAACTAGTGCATATGCATATGTAAAAATCCTAAAAAAAATTCACATGTGCTAATAGAGGCTCCAACTTGGGGATGTTATCCTCCCTGTGAGGTAGAAAAGAACCCTGTAGAACAAGTGCCTGATCCATTGGTCTAGCCCCAAGATTTCCTGAAATCCTCAACATGCTCTGAAAACAAAAACTAAACTGATATTGAAAACAAAATGAAATATTGCTAAAAGAAATTTTCACCATGTCGAGCTTATTCATACCTACCTACCCTACTTACTAAACAACAATGCCCAATCAAGTAAATTCTGAATTCCAATGAAGCCAACCAAGCAGTTGATCTAATGATTGAGATTCTTCATCATGCTTGATCAGAAATGAAGAACTTTATGCAAAAAGGTTATGGTGAGAGACCTGATCTTTATTACACACAAATAACCCACCATTTTCACTACAAAGCTTCTCCATATATTCAGCCACTGGATCATGACAACCTTCAAATTTTTATGTTATTTGTTTTCCATGACAATCATCCTCTCCCTCAAGAAAATCAAGTGAAATAAACCCTGCTTGACATTCCGAATTTGAATAACATGAAGAGACATCCCATTTAGGACCCTCATCTTCTTCTTGGTGATCCAATCTTTTATAGCAGACTACTGGTTCTTTAGGTTCATTATCCAAGTAGCCATCCTCATATTCATCATATATAGGTGGAATGGAATATTCTTCAAAACCACCAAGATTGCATTCTTCATAAAACAAATTGTAACACTCCTCCTGTACAACACTAGGATGATTATCTTCTTGCTCATAAAAATAACGATTGGAATGCAAAGTAGATTCTACTTGTTCACCCTTATTATAAACCATTCCTAAAAATTCCATGACATTATTCATAACCTCAAGTTGTTGTGTTTGATTAGAAACTCTTAATCTTTGTTTTAGACATTCAAATGTGGAAAAACACAATGGAAAAAAATTATTTTCAACATGCTCACTCTCCAGCCTATCTTCAGAAATTTGATCATGGATTGCAATTAGATTTTCTCCATTAACCGGCACAGGACTTGAAAAATATTCAACTGGTTGTTTATTCTCTTTTGATTTTTTCTTTGAATCTATCTCTGAAATATGGCCGTCCTCTTCTTGAGCAAAGAAATTATGCTCTTCTTTAGTAAGGTATATCCCAAAATCAATATCATCAAAGTGATGATTTTAATTTTCCATTGGATCCTCTCCTCCCTCCTCAGCAACATAATTATCCAGGAAAGGTGGCCTGATTTGCAGGTCTTCAAGAATTCTTTGATTTCCTGGAGGAGGAAGGGGTCTTCTAAAATTCTGGTTTATATTCTGTTGCTCTTGATTTTCCCTAGGAGGTGGTCTATTCCCCATAGTGAGTCTCTCCATCAACTTTTCCATGGTTTTCATCATCATGTCCATTATGGCCTCTTGTGAGTTAGAGGAAGAAGGTTGTTCGAGCTCTTTATCCTTCCTTCTATATCCCTCTTCTCTCCTTTTCTCTTTAGCAGTAGTGAATTTTATTTCTGCCTCTATGGCATCATTCATCATATCGGGTAGGGAGGATGATTTTATTTCACTCAGCCATAAGGTAAATTCACTATCAAAACCTTCAGGATATTGAACTTGGGCAGAACTAGGGGGAGGCTTGAAATGGGCAGGGATGGATTTATATACTTTCATAAATCTGTCAGAAAAATACTGGACAAATTCACTCTCTCTCCTCTTCATGGAATGGAATTGGGAAAAACACTTCTTGGGGTCTTTCTTGTCTTCCCATTTGTTCTTGAAATATTCTTCAAAAGATTGATAGTTTAGAATGGAGTTGTCTAGAAGATTTGCGAACCATTTTATTGCATCTCCAGCAACACTTTGGGAAAACAGTCTGACTTTAATATCCTCATGGTCTACTTCCTCTAGGTTTTTCTAGTCTAAAAAATGTAGAAATAATAGATCAATGCTATGTGCAATGATACTAAAAATAAGCACAAGAAATAGATCTTGCTACTAAGAATTCTCACAAGCATACACAAGAAAAATAGAGAGAAGAAAAGAGATTGAATCACATGAATGAAGAGATGAATATTGGTGTGTATCCTTCCATTGAATAATGATTAATAATAGTGTACATAAATAGTACATCCCTCATAGGAAAATTGAATTGTATGGAAACAACTCATAAGGCTAAAAAAGGATGACTTACCAAAATATAGCAAACCCCCATAGGTGGCTAAAGCACTTACCAAATATATCATGGACCTCACAAGTTGGAAAAAGCATGAGTGATTGTCAAGGAGATGGAAAAAACATGCTAATCCTAGAAAATGGAGAAAAACTATTGGGGGATGGGTTGGAAACAAAAGCTCCCAGTTTCCTAGTTGACTAGCTTTTATCTTATCCATAGAAAAGCAGGAAAAGCAGAAAAAGCAGAATAAAGCAGAATCTGCTATAAAGTCCTATATACTAATTCTGGATGGTCAAAAGGTGGTCAAGATCAACCTAGAATTGGAAATAAATCATTCCTAGGATATAGATGGCATGTATTGACTTTAAGGTGCAAGTGGATGCCAACTAATTAAGCTAGTGGGTGAATAATTAATCAAATAATGATTAATTATTTTATCCTAAGTTGTGAGTGGGTTTAATATATTCCAACACCCCCCTATAATTCTGGCTTTATGATGGTATGACAAAAAAATATAGATGCATATGGATGCATATAGGGCCCAACAACAAGGCTATGGTCACCCTTTAACAATTATTATGTCTAGAAAAGTGAGGAAAGAGACAAAACCACACGGGGAAAATCATCCCTCAAGATAGGACAAGGCATAGAATTTGAAATATGTCTTCAACATATCTTCATATTCACTTTAATTACCTGACTGAACTGCTTTTGGATGAAGGACTTGCTGAATAAATCATGAACTCCATGATCATGTGCTAGAGTGTAGAACCTGCAAGAAGGAAGATGAGAGACTCCTTGTATCTCATCAACTAATGAAGTAGGAGCATTATCTGAATGCTTCTTTTTTCTTTCAAACTCTGATCTGCAAACATAATCTAAAATGGAAAAGAGATATGTGCATACTCCTTTCCAAAGAGTACAAAAACTAAGACAATTTATTTCACACCCAATTCCCCGAATAGCTGCAAAATTGTGATGTGACTCACATGTCAATATTCCAATATGACGTAGCACATGTATAGATCTGATATGAAGCTAATAAAACTCTGATATATCAGAAATATTAGCATATGGAACAGCAAAGACAAAGGCTTCAGTGGCTCCATGAGGATATAGGGCTAGACTAGGAAAATTATGAACAACTGGGGAAAACTGATAGGTGTAAAAATCTGAATGATGGATGGGCATAAGATCTGAACCATAAGTGTTTAGAGCAAATCCAAAAATTTTTAATATCAGTCCAAATATTACTAAGGACATGGATAACCAGCCACTAAAAGATAGGAAAGACTTCAAACCATGTAAGATAAATATCACGGCATAAGAGACCAATGAGGAATCAACTAGTGATCTTGAGATTTGTATAGTATTTGGATTATTTAGAGGTATGGTAGATGGTATGGATGGTGGTATTATATGTGTATCAACCTGTAAATATGCTTCTAAATCAGAATCCAAAGGATCACATATAAGCATATCAATAGACTCATGGGAATACACTGGTAATGAATCCTCTATATGAAAGGAGGAAATAATGAGATGTTCAAAATCTTCAATAAGGCTCTGAGTATTGGTTCCAAGAACAAAGTAGGATATGCTGAAGCACCTAAGATCAAGTAAGGTAAGTGGTATGACACAAAGAATGCTTGATGTGGCTAAGCAAACATCCTGGAAGTCACTGGGTTGCGCACCATCAATGAGAGAGGTATGCAAAAGGTGTGAAGAATCTGGCACATAGATCTCAGAATATAAGAGAGGAGATTTAGAGAAAAATGAATGGGTTATAGGATCATAATCAATATCATCAATAGCTCCATATGTTACTTCTTTTTCATCAATAGTATCACAAGAAGAAAAATCACCTTCAAGAGACACAGAAAAATATGGCTCTTCAATATTTGCTTCTTCATTGAAGGAGGAAGCATTCGAATGAAAGAGGGCAGAAGCAACATGAACTGTATGAGAAAATTCTTCATCATGATCAACTTCATCAGAGAATGTAGAGGCCAAGAAATATTGAGAAAGAGAACAAGAGGAGATGCTAGGTTTGCTCCATGCTTCATCTTCAATTTCCTGCAAACCAAAAGCTTTGTCCAGAATTTTCCAAAGCTCAAATTGAAATTCAGCAGAATCTATGAGATGATACATATTTGGAGACATTCCCAAACACATAATTCCATAAGCTCTATCACAATTATTTATCCAATCAATCTTCTCTTCATAAGACTGAGGTTCACTCAATGCACTAATGGAGACATCAAAGAGACATTGCCTCTTCAAGTATGCACTCATATTTGGATTCCAATCAGCATATTTGAAAGGAGATAGTAGAGGAACTTTTGAATCCATATTGAAGTTGTTGATATGCTCTAGGAGATACTCTCTGCAACCTGCAAAACAAACTAGGAGAAAATCTTGTAAGCTAGACAAGCTCTTTTTCACAGAGGGATAGGAGACTGGAAGCGCTCCTCAACTCTGTAGAAATTGATCAACCTTGTAGCTATGATACCATGTAGAAATAATATATCAATTCTATGTGCAATGATGCTAAAACGAAGCACGGGAAATAGATATTGCTACTAAGAATTCTCACAAGCATACACAGGAAAAATAGAGAGAAGAAAAGAGGCTGGATCACATGAATGAAGAGATGAATATTGGTGTGTATCCTTCCATTGAATAATGATGAATAATAGTGTACATAAATATTACATCCCTCATAGGAAAATCGAATTGTATGGAAACAACTCATAAATCTCAAAAAGGTTGACTTACCAAAATATAGCAAACCCCCATAGGTGGCTAAAGCACTTACCAAATCTATCAAGGACCTCACGAGTTGGAAAAAGCATGAGTGAGATGTCAAGGAGATGGAAAAAACATGCTAATCCTAGAAAATGGAGAAAAACTAATGGATGATGGGTTGGAAACAAAAGCTCCCAGTTTCCTAGTTGACTAGCTTTTATCTTATCCATAGAAAAGCAGGAAAAGCAGAATAAAGCAGAATTTGCTGTAAAGTCCTGTATACTAATTCTGGATGGTCAAAAGGTGGTCAAGATCAACCCATAATTGGAAATAAATCATTCCTAGGATATAGATGGCATGTATTGACTTTAAGGTGCAAGTGGATGCCAACAAATTAAGCTAGTGGGTGAATAATTAATCAAATAATGATTAATTATTTTATCCTAAGTTGTGAGTGGGTTTAATATATTCCAACAAAAACCATCCCAAGTGTTTCTCGGCTGAATACCCCCTCTCCCCATTAAATTGTTTGATTTTTTGGGTGTATCCCCGGGGGAGGTCATGAAGAGAAGTAGGGAGATGTATAGGGGAAAACCTTTTAGCCTTTCCTGGGTCATAGCAGGGTTTTCAAGAGGAATTGAAACTGGTGTGATAGAAAAAATCAATCTGTTGTGAGGAACTCCAGAGCTATGAAGGACTGTAAAACTAAATGATGAAGGTTTCTTAAGCTCTGAAGTGGTGGGAAATAAGGATATGGCAGTAGACTGCTCTATGGTAGTGGAGTTTAATGAGGCTAATTCAGAGGGAAATTGGGGGCATTCTCGATCAACAAGGGTTTGATATCCCTACCTAGATACTTGGAAAAGGATGTGGTATCAACTGTAGCACCATGAGTTTTACAGGGATGATAATTATTCTTATGTGGCTCGACTGAAGGATCTTGGTCAAAATCATAAGTACAAGATGAAGGGATACTTTTAGTTATTAAAGAAGGATATACAGGAGTAAATCCATGGCCTTTTTTTGAGTGCAATAAACAATGGGATATTCCTTTGGCAAGCTTAGGAAATGATAGGAAAAAATTTACAAGAACAGATAAGATATCTTAGAGAAGATTCACACTTGAGTACCTTATTTTTTCACCATGCCTTTCCATGTCTTTGTAGTGAGCTCATTTCCCCAGTAGCATCAACGTAGAAAATTCTAAAGACTAGATTCTTTGAAGGTGGATTCGCCAGGTGAAAGATGCACAACCCTATTGATGTTCGACCTTTGTTCACCATCAACAGTTAAACTTGAAACTCTTTGCATCTTCTTGGCCGCCAGTATTTCCAGTGGAGTCGTCTTCCAAAATATTTTAGTGGAGTCACCATAGCATATACAACCAACATGTGTCTATGACCAGTTTCTCAACCAGGCCATAGAACTAGAACAATGTTGTTTTCCTGAGGATATATTAGCAATTAGTCCCTGGAAACGACACCAAGATGTTATCACCAATAATTTTCCTATGGTTTTGGTAGGAGAATCACTGGAGTAACCATTTCAAACTAATATTTAGATTTTATTCTAGCATATATAGTCAGAGAGGGATCTCTCTTTGTCACAGGGTCATTCACATATACGTTTGTCTTTAAACAAGCATTCATAAGGCTATATTTCTGAGGGGAAGGGTTTTTTGGATTTTAAAGAGTGTAAGATAGTTAAATATTAAATACCATTGGGAAATGGAATCAAAACCAGAAACATTCAAGGAATTACAACAAATAATGACCAGTGATAACCTTCATAATCTGAGGAAAAATAGGTGTTAGTCTTCAACAAAATATCTTTGAGAGATGGCAGGGGGAAATGAGAAGAATCCCAATGGGACAGGAGGCACCTATTTGTGGATGAATCTCCCAAAACACCTTTAGCAAAAGAAACAGTGAAGGCTTATAACTGAAATGGAGCATCTAACAGAGGATGAATTCCAAGGCATTAACCATGGACACATAAAAAACATGTTATCTAATGCAAGGAGTGCTTGACAGAGAACGAATTCCTTGCATACAACTAGAAACACATTAGAATAAACTACACATACATGAAAACGAATCAAACAAGGGAAAACAGACTGAACAATGAACACTGTGATGAATCTCAGACATTTAGGGCATACTTTGTGTTAATGCTCCCAAGAAAAGTTGAAGAGCTACAAAACTAGGAACAGAGGCTTCAAAATGAATGGCGAACAGAGGCTATATTTATAGAGTACTAAGCTCCTGAGACCAACCTCGAAACAGAGCCAAAAATAAGTTCTGATATGGGAATCAAACCTGCACACACAAAATCCTAGCAAATTATGATCTGGCATATTCACCATGATCACAAACAAATCAGGAAAGCACGCTGGAATATGCGTGGTAGATCAATTTGGGAAAATTTGACACCTGGGACTTAGGCCTGCTTGAAGAAAATAACTGTTCAGAGGATCTTTGAGTGGCCTGTAACAATTTCATTCATCCTTGCATATTCAACCAGCAAAATTTTTTTTGGACTGTTGATCTTTCCCAAATGAAATCTTCACCATCCAATTCCTATACCCTTTAACTCCATTTCTCCAATTTTCTAATTCTTATATTTCTCATACCTTTGTCCTACAAAATAATTCTGGACCATAGATATGATTGGAAAACACTCGAATGCACCTACACGTGTATTGACTTGCACACTCTATAAAATTACGCTGAGTTCTGGAAAATTAGACCAACAGCACTTTGAACTAGCGGAAATTTTCCCATCCGTTAATCAATTTGATCAAACCATGTTGTGTAGACACGTACCATGAATTTAGCCACGAGCATATAAATTCCGTTGATTTTGAAATTTAATTTATCCTCGCATGTTTTGGCAGCAGAATTTTTCTCATCCGTGGATCTTGATCGGTCGTTGATTTGGGTCATTGAATGCTGAGGGGTCTACCAAATTCTGTTGATTTCAAATTTTGCTTTCTCTGTGCATGTTGCATTAGCAAATTTTTTCTCTGCATCCGTGGATCTTGATTGGTCATTGATCTGGTCTGTTGAATGTTGTGGGGCCTACCAAATTCCACTTATTTCAAAAGTTACTTTCTTCGTGCATGGTGCATTAGTGGAATGGATATCGACCGTAGATCTTCGTCTCGGTGCCCATCCGATGGTCAAAGTTTCCCACACGTTAACACCTTTCCACTGATAATAACATTTCTTTTGACTCTACATCTTCCCCCGATGAAATCATTCTGGACCGTGGATCCAAAATCCACCTCGATCTCCACCGTCAAAGTTTGTTGGGCCTACACGATTTCACATATCGAGAAATCTACTTATCCCATGCGCAAGTTTCTCTTTCCGCACATTCGATCTTAGATAGAAAATTTTTGAGTTGTTGATCTGAGACCAACCTGCGGAATGTAGAAACCAGAAAGTGTGCTTCTGACTTTTCACGATGCTCAATTTTGATTTTTCCGTAAGATCTTAAAAAGAAAATAAATGTAAATTCTTTAAATACCTAACATCCTTCCTTTCCAATGTAATTGGTCCTTCCAAAAGACCAATTTCATTCCCACCTCATAGATCTTACGGAAAGGCAGAAATCAGAATGTAGGATTCCAACTTTCCATAACCAAACTTATGTATTTTCATTCCCTCCATTCAACTCCTTTCTGATTCGTTGATCTAAAATTAAAAATGCGGAAGCATTTGGAACCGTTGATCTATGACCAAAGTGGGGACGTGTTACGAGTTGGAGGAAAGCAGAAAGCGGGCTTTCAAATTTTTATGGTCGAAGTTTCTCATTTTTTTCTTCCTCTTTTTTCCTGGACCGTTGGTTTATCCTAACACCATCCTTGACCATCGAGTCTCGGACTGCGGAAAACGGAATTTGGGTTTACCATCTTTCACAATCGAATTTGTCTTTTCCTCTTTTTTGCTCTTGATTTTTCCTTGGAGGAAATGATTTGTGGCCTTTCATATTCTCCGTCTTTCTCTCATTGGTCTAAAATTTTGCAGGGGAACCACTACAGATGCATATGTAAAAATCCTCAAATTTTAGCATAGGTGCTAATACCTCCATTGCACACTTTTAATTCATTAGCATTTTGTTTTGCAAACACCATTGGCATCTTTTTAATTTCAATTTAAAATATCCATTTTCATTTTCTTTGATTTCTTTAGTTAGTTGTGACAATCATTTTTCTTTTCTCACATGTGTTTGCACCACTAGAAGACACTAAGCGACCTAAAGATATTTCAATCCAATTATTCTCTTCACCATGCTTTACTTGTGATCTTGCTGAATTAGAAAGGAAGTGAATTGTGAAATACCTCCCTTACACACCTTAATCAACATTTGGACCCTTAAACTTAGCACATGTAAATGATAACCAACTATAATACTCCATAGGAGGCCACATAACAACATTTTAGTTAGGTGGGATTGATTGGGATAGGAATCCAAAAAATTCCCACCAATATAGTTTCATTAGGATTTTTAAGCATAACATTTTTCACTTATAGGGTACTATAAAATCATGTTGTCGGCAAGTGTCAAAATAAAACCCATATAAGAAGGCGCGATGCCCAAGAACATAAAATCTAAGGTATAGATTCCATGATCCCCTCTAAGAGTCACTCGCCTCTTTGGAGGGGGATGACACTGTACTGGACAAACCTAGCCACTTATCCACACTCGACACGAATATATTCGTTCCAAAATGGGGACATCGTTGAGGAGCAATGGTGAGTTCCATTGACTCCTGAAGTTAGATATTGTCGTTGGGATTTGTTTCCAGCTTGTTTGGAACATATCCCCATCGTCGATATAACTTACTCTTTGTTACCTTCAATAGTCAATAGTTGTCTAGATCCCATTATCATTAGTGATTGTTCTTTTGGAAGGACCAATTACATTGGAAAGGAAGGATGTTAGGTATTTAAAGAATTTACATTTATTTTCTTTTTAAATACAAGTTCAGATAACTCGTAATTAAAAAAAACTACATGTGAGATCATTTACACAAAATGGACATTGCACATCTCACTCACTGTACACCATTTTGTGTTTATTTTGGTTGGCATACTTTTTCATTTCTTCAATAGTGTTTATTCCCAGCATCACACTCATATGTTGCATAAGAATTCCACCATAGAGGAACAAATCCACCTAAGGAATTCCTGTAGACTACAAGGACTCTACCCCCTCTTGAGGGGTGTTTTCCACACTCTCCTCGTGGTTCACGAGGGAGATACTCTATTTAAGGCCGCTCCTAGGAAACATTGATTGGATCCTCTGGGAAATACCACTCCTTGGTTGATTCATTCTCTCCCCTTGGAGAAAATTTAGATCATTTTACTTCATCCTCTTACAGAAGAGACACCCCTTTATTTCCACCTTTTGGATGAAATTCACCCCCTTCTTCCCCCTCTTTGATAGGAGGTCATGCAACATCCTCTTCTTCACATCGGAGATACATATGCCACATGCCCCCCATCCTCCTCCTCAAGGAAACAGCACACAATATACAATGGCAACATTTAATACCAACCTATCTTTCAAGGCTAGCTTGAATATCCCTGGTCTAGCTAAGTTGATCAATGATCCCATAGCACATGGTCCAACATGGCCATAAATTCTTGACAAGCTTCCCTAAGACATCCCTTAGATTGAAGGGAAACAAGGAGATGATACCACAAGCCATATCATGTATTTCCACTTATGTTGTTTCTCCAACAACATATAATGGATGAATTAGTGAGGCTTCACCTCTTCCAATGAACCCTCACAAGAACCGCTGCAAAATGGTATGTGAGTTTACCAAGGGCATCCCATGCCACCTTTGGGACATTTTCCACCACCTTCTAGACTTATTTCAGTTTCCCATATGCCATGATTTAGGTCTTGAAATTCTTACAAAATTGTGGTAGAATACTTCTACCCACATAATGGACCACATCCACAAGTGGTGTAGACATTGAAAGCTATGAAAAATCAAGATTCAAACTCAATTCATATTGGATTGGTTCTTCAAATCACTCCAACCTGATATAACAAATTATGTGTCAACCTCATTACCACAAACTAAGGAAGAGACCATATTGAAGGCCCAACACTTTGACCTCATCTATGCACAATTTGGGTACTTATACACCATCCTTCCCAATACCCCTCGACATCATTCTTTGTATCCCCCCCATGTATGGTCGTTGCATTCAGCGAATGAGCTTATTTTTTCCAATTCCCAACAGGTAAAATTCTCTCTCAACTAACTCCTATGCCACCCCCTACGATAGTGCAGTATCCACCCATCCCTCCAGTGTTAGCATCCCCTACTACTGTGCTACTACTATACAAAACCCTTAGTTTGGATAGATACAATATGGTCCCTACAGTCCTACTTAACCCAATGCAAGCCAAGAACCAATGGTACCCCCACCACCAATGGTGGAATTAGATCCTACATCCACATCATATGGAGTGCAAACACATATATCCCACGACGGGGGTATAATCCTTATTAATTTATTTTGTGTCCTGTTGGTTCTACCCCCATGCCTCACATGGGGGTCAATTTAGTACAAACCTCTTTCACACAACAAGTTCAATAGTTTGAGCAGTTGAACACCACAAATACCTAGAATCCTCAAAATCATGGGAAGAAGAAAGGTAGGAACAAGCAGACCCAGCAATAGGGACAAGGGGGAAATCCCCCTCCCCAATAGAACTAGAACTTGTGGAACCAAAATGCGGGGATAATAACCCTCCGAAATAAGGAAAAAATGCCAACATGAGGACCAATTATTCTTGCTCAATTTATGGAGAGTATGGACACTATACTCACTATTTTCTTCTTATCCTTGGCTGGCAACAATTGGTGGAAGCTAAAAAAGACAACAACAAACACCCCTTGGGATCCTAAAGCACCAGAGCCCCAGCAAGTTGTCTTGCAGCAACCCTTTTCCAATCAAGGAGTAGTAACCCAACAACTAGATCCTTTCCTCCCTGGAGATGACTCCTTCCAAAACATCTACATAAACATGACAAATGTCAACCTCCAAACTCAAAATAAAGGATATGGTGGGCCCAGCCTTCCTCAAGGATAGGGCATACCTACTCCTTCATGAGGACCTTTTCAAATTCCATGTCCAAGCATGGAACAAATCCTGAGGATTCCAAATGTTCCACTTCGGTGTACCCCCATAACCCCCACATGAAATTTGCCCACAACTATAGTATTGTGGATGACTGGGCTCAGTCCCAAGCTGTCATGTCCATGTTAGAATTGCTCTGGTCATGATCAACCCAACAAAAGGCATTAATTAATGCACTTGGGGTTGTCTACCCTTCTAACACACACCTTCTGACTTTTGATCTCGACAAAGGTGAACCATGACTACCATAGTTAGTCGCATTCAAAGTCCCAATCATAGTTAAAAACATTATGATCCATCGGTGCATCAACGATGAAGGTGCATCCACATGCATAATATCATCTAATGTCTAGAAAATATCGTGTTCACCTAAGTTAGTCCCCTCATATATTGCCCTCTACGCATATGATGGGAGACCATCACAACCAAGAGGATTATACCAAGATGTTCCCATTGATCTAGGGTGGGAAATGTTAATGATCGATATTGAGGTTGTTGATGCTCAACTCAACTACAATTTATCTTTCTAGTTCGTAGCTATATCTATGCCATGAAAATGGTTTCCTCTTCGTTATATTGCACAATGATGTGTTCCTTCAATGGGAAAATAGTCACCCTTGACCAACTCAATTAATACGACCCTCATGCCAACGCTAACCTCACATTTTTTTTACCCATGGTAGAAGAGGTGAGAGTCAACCACCTTATTTTGATATATTCCTAGGTTTGTACAAGGATTCCAACCTCCTAGGGGCGTATTCAGGTCATCTGCTTGAAATTCCCACCTCGATGGATGGCCTCATGTGCACTATCTTCACCTCTGAAAATGAGATTCCCACCCTATCGACATCATCATCAACAACCCTGACGAGTCATGGCATTGAATAGACAAACATTGAGTCCATCTGTGCACCCCATATTCCAAATACCATTCTTGTATACCACCACGGGCGTGTAAGGGACACTAGTCATGTCTCAGATAACTCTCCCTGATATCACTTTGGGAATACCTATGTGGTACCTTATGCCACCTTACCCAGAGATGGACTCAAATCATGTATCACAATATAAGTTTGTATTGATTAGACCAACTATACCATCTCAGACACATAGTGAACTAGTCATTCCCGTGACCAATCCACCTCTTGTTGTCACTAAAACCACTAATGGGGCACAAGTCAACCCAACTTGAAATCCCCCATCATGACTAACCCTCTTCCTAAACCATCATCAATGGATTCTAATCCTAAATTAGGGGGCACACCTTAGCCGAAGTTGAAATCTCTTGTAATGACCAGCACTCCTACAGTAAAGGTCATCCCACCATGTGCCCTATGTGGACAACAAGGCCATGGGACCAACCTATGCCCCACCTTGCTGGAGCTCAAAAATTTGATCAATACCTATGTTAGTGTGACACATGTGTCCCATACTATAGCATGGGGTGCACCTTCAACCTCTTCATCACCCAACAACGCCAATAGTCCAAGTTGTTATGTACCAATCATGCATGCTTGATTGTATTTCAATTTGGGCACTACACACCATTTTCCTAACCTACCTCGATTTCGGGATGATTTAACGAACCGTTCACACCATCATGATCAATGTGTCAAGATCTATGACATGACGCTCCTGGCTCGTTGATCCAAAAAATTTCATCTAGCATCAATTGTTCACGTGCACACTCCTCTATGTGCGTTATGATTTGGATATTATTTATGCATTGTCAATACCTTTCTCACAATCTATATTACACTTGGGTATTTGAGTCATGTGTGTATGATTCTAACCATATCATCCAAATTTTAACCCCTCATCCACAATGGTGCAGGAATCACACCAAAAGTATCATCCTGAAGCTGGCATATAGGCAATGTTTCCCCTCTCTTACATTACATTCACCAATTCTCTCGTTGATAACCTTAGGGTCCTCAATTCTCGGTAGGTATGTTCCATCAATTTCCTTATTGAGAATAGCATGCCCCCCCCAATGGGTGTGTGCACCATTGTAGACTTTGTCATAACTTGGTACCCATGATGTCGAACCCCTACAAGTCAAAGGAATCTTATCCACTTTGAAAATTTAAACCCATAGTTCATTATTTTGTAACAACACCAAATTAAACAAATTAAATAAAATAAAGAAAATATAAAACAATTTTTTTTATAAAATCACAAAGGTTAACCACTAGCTAGGATAATTGTAAGCTTACCTATGGTTGATGAATCTAAAACCCCAGCTACTAGTTTTCCAAAGTTTACTCGTTTTCCAAAGTTTTCAAGTCTAAGCGACTCTTCACAAAGATTGGGAGAGAACTGAAATGTTATTCAAGAAACTTACTTAACTCATTATCTAACACTTATTCTTGTTTGTAGGTACCAATTTTTAATTTATTCCTATCTCAAGCATCAAAACTAGCACTACTCCTAAAGATTGAGGTTCACCAATGTTGTATGCACATTTAAATATTACTAAGGGTTTAATTATATATGTGATATTCAAAACTTCTTCACGTCTGAAAAAAGTGATATAAATATGTGTTGGATGTACTTTAGGGCATTTGGCTTTTACTAGGGTTCTTACTGGGTTTTACCGTCACTCCTCTTTCGAAGCAGCAACTCTTGCAGCCAACAAACTGTTTTGGCAACCCAAAAGGTGGAAAACTCAATCTGAAACTGGTGGACATATACAAAGTCTTATGATTTGGTAGTATTAGCAAGCACTTGTTTTAATAAAAGCTACAACTTCCAGCTTGAGGTTTTGGAATACCGATCACGATTTCGATAGCTACACATTTTCCATGGACGAGTGTATGCCACTATTGTTTTCAAACACAGGTATGCATAAAATTCTGGTTTTCTCTTCTTGTTTAATGTTTTACTATTTATGCATATTAAATCTACTTGTTAATGACACTTTGTTTTGTTTCTTACCTGTAGGTTTTGGGAGTAAACAGAGCTTTATCTTTAGCCCATTCCTCAGTTAATCTCATGTTTGGGTAAGTCCTTGGTTAACCTTTCAACTCTTTTCTAAATCTACAGTATGGAGATATTACTCATGGTTTTTTGTTATGGTCGATTCTCCAAGAAGGAAAGAAAATATTATGTTGTTGATATTGGCTCGGTAGGCCGTTACTTTTAAGCAGTTGTTAGCTGGGGCTTTAGGTTTCATAAGCCATACGGCAGAATTTTTGTAATTAAATTTCTTTTAAGGTTTTTTCGGCATGTATGAATAGGGGACACCATCCTCTACTTTCTATCTTTTTGTTTAGGTTGTGGTACTTCTCGGTTGCAGATATGGAAACTATGAAATGGTTATGTGTGTTGCGTTATAGGTTATAGATGTTGATACTGTAGGATTTCCTAAGGGTTTAACAATACAATTGTTGGTTACTCTTGTTACACTGTGTAATTTGTGTCTCTGTTCTTGTTTAAGGTTTAATTCTATCATGTGTTTCAGTTGGTATGTTTGCTCATTTTAGGGTTTACTTAGTTTGTATGGCAGCTCGTATTAGGTTTTATCTATAATGACTAATCTCATTTTATTCATTGATATTTTTAAACGATATAAAGGTGAAGAGAGAATAAGAAGAACATGACTTTGTTTATATCACTACTATTTGGTTTACTGAAAAGTATGTATTCACACTCTATTATGCAACATTAAGGAAATCATATTCATAGAGTAAAAGAATCACAATAACGGTAGCATGAACTATCGACATTGTTTCTTTTTCTACATAATTTAAATGCATAACATGCTAACACAAAAATATTACACATTGCAACTATAATAAAAGAGATTTTAGTATTTCAAGGTAGCATATATGTTTAATCCGAAAATTGAGGTTTTAACAGCTATACACCACCCAACCTCAGGAACTTTGAAGCGTTCAAGCCTGCAATGTTCCACCCCCTTACCCAAACTCTTAGATTTAAAACTTGCTACCTGCAGCTTCAAGTTTCCACCAGTAATTAAAGAGAGTTATTTACTCTAGAACCTAGCATTTTGTCATGCTCGCTGACAGTTCCAATACAAATCCTAACATCTCACATATGTTCTCTGGTAGCTCCACGCTATCTCATGGGTAAATCAAATAGAGACTTCACCCTTGTGATCTATGGCATCTCTCCTTTCTCTTTCTTTGTGTTTCTTTATTTTCTTTATGAATGCCCCCTCTTATTTTCCTAGGGATTTTATATCAAATAACTAGCTCTCTTTATTATTGGCCACTTTTCTTCGTAAAGAATGTTGAGGGTTTGGTTACTACTTTAAACCAAATTTTATGTTGATTAACCGTATAGCTATTTAAACTCTCAATTTCATAATTATATTTATATATAAATTAATTCACTTCTTACCATCCTACATAGATTAAATAAAATTACTAAAACATAAAAATGTAACAAGGGTGTTATTACAATCCTCCCCTCCTAAAAACTTTGCACTGTCCTCGGTGTTTGATAATTAGTATTGTTAATTTCTTCAAATAAAACAAGATAAATTTGTCTTGTAGTCTCCTCTCTTTCCCAACTCGCTTCTTCTGTTGTATAATGTTTCCATTGTACTTTAATTTGTACAATAGTTTGCTTCCGAAGTTGAATTTCTCTCTTATCAAGACTGCATATTGGTTTCATGTGGAATTCACCCTCTTGTTCCACCTGTGCATTATTCCATTTAATAATATGAGATTGATCAGCCACATGTTTTTTTAATAAAGAAATATGGAAAAAATCATGAATTCTTATATAAGGAGGTAAGGCCAACTGATAAGCTACAGACCCTATTCTAGCCAAAATTTCAAAAGGTCCCACATATCTGGGTGCAATTTTTGCATAAATCCCTGTTCTTAAACTTATTTTCTTTGGTTTGACCCTCAGGAAAACATGCTCTCCTACTTTTTACTCTTTAGTTGTTCGCTTCTTGTTTGCATAACTTTTCTGTCTATCATGTGCTGCTTTTAAGTTTTGTTTTATCTGTCATACCATTTCCTCCAATTATGCTAACATGTTTGGCCCTAAAGCCATTCTAGCCTCCATATTTCCCCAACTCAAAGGTACTTTACATCTCCTACCATACAACACCTCAAAAGGACTCATTTTGAGGGATGCTTGATAATTATTGTTATATGTGAACTCCACCAAATGGATATAATCCTCCCATTTACTTGGTTGATTCACCACATACATCCTTAACATATCCTCCAAGACATGATTCACTCACTCAGTCTATCCATGTGTTCACTAGTACAAAATGAGGAATTAATAACTAAAAAAATGACTAAAATCTGGCTATAAACGGCTATTTTTGAGTCAACAACTAATAGTAGCTAATTTCCACTATCTTATAGCTTGACTAACTTAGTCGTATTTAACTTAGTCATTAATAGGTTGACTTATTATTCATTGATAGTTAATGATTTAGTCACTGATTTCAACAATTAATGACCAAATTTACAACTAAATAAACTACTAGATGATAACATATTAATGACTAAGCTAAATACTACTAAATGTTAGTCGCACTATAAGATACATGAAATTAGCTACTAATAGTCGTATATATGTGAATTTAGTCATTTTCGTAGTCACAAATTTATGATAGGGAACAGAGGAATCGAACCACCAAACTCCTGCCTATAATTAGGCAGGTGCTCTACCATTGAGATAGCACCCTTTAAGAATTTGTTATTGATTGATAATGATGACATTCAGACAAATTTTGCATCATTCAAGCATACAAAATAATGATTATCAAGTAACTATAAATCCATAATGGCTTACCCTGTACTAGCCCTTCGGGTCCTTTTTGCAATTAATAAATGAATTTGAAAGACTTGAAGGACTATTACAAGGTAAGCCATTATGTATCTATGGTAACTCGATAATCATTATTTTGTATGCTTGAATGATGCAAAATGCAAAAATACCAGAAATTTATAGGAATGCCAAGCATGTATCCAATGTTGAACTATCTATCGAGTCATCTAGTGTCATGCCAAGATATCTGAATTTGACTGAAAATTCATAGGTAACTTGAAGATTGTCATGGAAAGGAGAATTCCAGTTTATATAGAAGAAAAGGATGAGCAAATGGAGCCACTAATCACCCAAAATGTATATAGAATAGTAAAAAGAAATATACAACTAATTCCATTTCACATCAAGAAGAATGGACATTAACTCTAAGTACTCTTAGCCACTAGATAAATGGAAATGAAATGAGATGAAATATTAGCAACAATACCTTTGAGTTTTATTGCTGACAATAAGTATGAATACTTATGTGATCATTTTAGTCATGGGTGACTTAAACAACCACTAACTTGCAATCAAGGCAAGAAACCATGTTCAGATTGATATATAAATAAAATAAAAGTTAAAGATAGACTATGACTATCCCACTATCATTTATACCTTGAAAGAGAACTAACAAATATCCCACAATTGTTCAACTTTGTCCAAAATTCCCACTTGGAATGCCATTGTTTAAACAAAACAAAAAGACATTAAAAACATGAAAGTATACATGTCTATTGGATGTAGAGTCCCATAGCTGTACAATAGAATTAGTCAAGCACATGCAATAAAATTATAAATGGACAAAAATAAGAAAACAATGTGGTTTAGACCTTCCTTTATATACTCAGATATATATTATGATCAGACTTTGGTTCATCATGCTACACCTACACGGAAGGATGGACAAGAAATTTACACCTAAGTAACTACTGCATTTAAAAAAAAAAAAATAATGCACCTAATCTAGCTCCCACAAGATAGAGATTGCATTTCCCTTTTTCCACTCTCCTATTATGGAGAAAAAATTTGCATCTCTATCATATTTGATTTTGTATGAAATTTGTTGCAATAGAAAAAGAGGAATCTCCATGTCTATGGTCAAAACACTACTCATTTATAAAGCATAGAAACAAGCTCAATTAAAAATTCTTTCCCAATCTATAATATTTTTCTCTTCACAAAAATGGAACCCCTCATTCATAATGATAACAGTAGAGTATAAAGAACCAAATCTTAGCACAATAGATGGTCAATCATACTACATTTTTTTATGCAATGCTCATGGTAGGTAGAGAGAATTTCTCCATAGTGTGTAACTTATGCTGGAAAATAAAGTTTTTTTACGAAATAATGTCTATAATTAAAGAAGTTTGAAATATGAAGCAGAGAGCATTCCAAGTCCAATATTTGAGAGATCATTCTTAAATATTAGACCTATGCAAATCAGTTTTACATGGAAGTGAAACAACCACTTGCTCATGCTAACCAGTGAACATGAAAAACATGAAAATTTTTATAATAAAAAATAGTATTAGAACATTGAGGAAAGAAGGTTCTTGAACCAATTCAACATGAAATGTTTGAAAAATCAAAGACTCAATTCCCAAGTCTTAGCTTCGTGCAAATCACTCCTACATAGAAGAGACACAAGAATTAGTTCATAGTAAAGGAAAACAGAGGTTTGCTTCTGAGAATTATTTTAATTCGAGACGTCCTTCACCATTTTAAGATATACAAGGTTCATTCATAATGTTTCTAATTCAAATGAATTTACAGTGGATCTTCAATTCAAACCTAGTCATCACACTACATATCACCTCATCAAAAACATATGTTACAGGCACAACCTTTTCCATTTTAATTATTTTGAAATTGATGATATTGATTTTCCAACACTAAGATGTGGTTGCATGAAATGAATATGTTGACATACATTTTCAACTCACGAGAGTTCAACCAATATCCGTTCACATTTTCCTTCGAGAATCTTCACAACTTTAGTAAAAAGCACCACAGGTGGCAATTCCCCCATTGATTCAATGGTAGCTGGAAAACAAAATGTACAACACAAAAAATTTAAATATTTGAGAAGTATAAATCTTTAAAAGTAGAAATGCAGTCAATAAGAAAAATAATAATAATATTTACAAAATCTCGGGTAACGATACTTACATATAAATTGCTCCTTCACACGATGTAACTTTACTCACCTATCCCAGCCATCCCCATGAATGCATTCATGACATAATGTATAGTCTCTTGGATAGATAACCTTTTCCTTCTTTTTCCTTGTTTAGCATATAAGCATATTTTACATTGCAAATGCAAATTAGGAGGCACAAAACAATTCATACCACCAAACAACAAAATAATATGTATTTTATGAACTGCAAAAAATGAGATAAATGTATTTCATTTAATAAAATCCCCGCCTCCACCAAAATATTCAATTTCAAAGACTTTCATAGGACACTTCTGAACAAGCTCTTCTACAAGGTCATCCTCAACCTCTTCTAGCAAAACAACCTGAAAATATATTTATAGCGAGTGTGTCACACTACTTTCTGGAATTAGAGTATATTTAGCCACAAAGTTCTTAACAATGTTATATAACTTTTCTTATATAAAATCTATTATAAGCTAGGATTTATTACATCAGAAAGCATTCTATATCATGCAGTTTCAACAGGTGATCATTTGGCATGAAACGAACATTAAACTTATGTCCGATCCCTGCATGGTTATTGAGATATTTAGAAAATTAAAAATAAAAATCAACATTATATAATTTAAAATAGAAATCAACATCAAAATTTTACCAAATTTTTATTAGAAAAAATAAATCAATATTAGGTGTCTTCATAGAAAGAAAAAAATACAATATCAGGCTTTTTCAGTTAGTCAAAATGTAGATTATGAAAAAAAAAACCCCAAAATTTTCATAAGTCAAAATCGAGACTGCAAAAAAACAAATCACATCTCTGCTTGTTTTCAAATTTCGTATGTATTGCATATTTTTATCCACCATTCATTTTTTAAGAATTTACAATAGAGTGACAGGGATAAGATTTGACTGGTAAGAAGGGGATGAGCTCTTTGAGCTCTGAGTCAAAATTGAAACCTTTGAAGCGTTTGATAGGGATGGTGTTGGACTATCAACACTTGTATGAATTCAGGTTGTCATCAATGATAATTACTCTTCTTAGATCCCTTACTCATATAAACCAAGAAGTTTCACAATATTGTTTACAAAGTACAGTGGTGAGACTAAAACAAATTGCACAAAATGCAGGAAATACCTGTGGGGGACAAGCTTCCTCTAGGAAATGACTGCAAAAACGAGAAAAACAGTTTGGGCCAGCAAACCAACTGAAATGAATGCTTCTCTCTCTACCTCTGGTGTAGATTGGAACTGTGGATACACGGTGGTTCAAGGGTTTGAAGGCATTGGGTTTGAGCATTGAATACGATGGGATCTTCCATATCTGGATATGCGGGTTCCATAAACCTTGGCCCTCCTGCCATGGGTATGTACCTGCATGCTTAGACTGAATGGTGGTGCAACATGCATGGGATGGTATGCCATATCTGCAGACAAGATGGTATTCCATGGATAGTGCCTCCATGATCTATTTTCTGGCAGCGTACAATACTCCGGGGGTGGAGTATCCCATCCCCCATGCATCCACTGACATATGGGTAAGCTAAGGCCCCATAGTAGGAATCTTAATGAATTTGTTGTGGGGTGCTTATTGCTTGATGTTGACAATGGAAGATTACAATTTGTTCATGCTCGATTTTCTAGACTCATGGCTTAGGGATTCATGATGGTCATTGTTCAATCATTTAAGCCAACACCTCATTTGTACACTCAACCAGTGTGCAAGCATTCCAGTCCACACCTCCTTCCTACACATGGCAAGTGTGAAATGTTCAATATTCAATAACACTGATCATAGTTTTTCTTCGTGGTCAATGTAATGAAGCTTAATTTGAATCAATTGAGAGGCGTTGAGTGGTATTTTGGGGAAAGGGCAGGTGATGGGGTAGTTGTAGCTAACCATTTTCTATACCAAATGAGATTGGAAACAAAACCTAGCATCATTGAAGATGTGTTATAAATATTTCTAACTAATATGGTGATTCACCTTAGGGTTTTCTACTATTGCTTATGATCTTCAGCTACATATGAGGGAAGCTCATATCGACATTGAGGACAAAAATTTCTTTGACCAAGCCACTCGAGGATGCATTCATGGGTGATCCTTCAAATCTTGGAGAGTTGTTTCTAATGTGGGATATTGGCTTTGAATCATAGTGGCTCCAATGGAATAGGTGTGATTCATCTTACTGTTTTCTTTTTTTATAATAAAAGTTAATAATAATAAAAAGTACTTAAATACATATTTATAGCTACTCTCTCTCTCTATATATGATAACAAGTGTTAATAACAAATAAAATTATAAAGTTAAATGTTGGATATACATGATCAATATAGTTTTATGAAATGGTAGTACTTTGATTTGTAAATGGTAAAAAAGTATGTGAGGATTTTACTTATGGAGATGTGGTTTTTCACCTTAGGTTTTTCTACTATTGCTGGTAATCTTCATCTACATCTGATGGAAGCTCATATCGACATAGTGGACAAAAATTTCTTTGACCAAGCCACTTAAGGATGCATTCACTATGATAAAAATGATTGCACGGTAATTTTTTGGATTCATCACCAATAGATATTGGGTCTATGCAGATACAACAAAATACAACACCACTGTCGAGGCATATTATGTGCGTCGGGAGACTTTCTACTGCAGATTTGGTTGCGGGAGGAGGGTCTCTTCTAAAAACATCATCATCGTCCTCAAAAATATTTTCATGCTCATATTTTGCAATCAAATCAAACTCATAGTTGTACTCATGATAATCACTTCAATCAAAAATATTAATGCCCGCATGTTCTTCTGCATTAAAATTAAACAAATAGTCGTTAGCCTCTACTGTAATAGCAAGAAAAAAGGATCAGTTAAATGATTCAGTGATTCAACTATCACAAATTCATTCACCTGATTATGAAGAACTGAGATTATAATGAAGATTGAATGAGACACAATACGACTCAATGAAATTGCATAATGTCTAGTAGTTAATACTAGGCTAGTGGACATTAGATCCATTTAAGTAAAAAATAATGTTGCAATGGTGAAAGGTCTTTGATTTGTTGCTTCAACATGCAACATTTAAAAAGATACATGAATATTAACATATCTAAGATCTTATTTTTATGAATACATCTATATTCATGTACTTATTAATTAAGAAGATACATGGATTCATATCTAAGATCTTGTTTTTATCAATTCATCTACCTTTCATGTACAGGATGACTATATACTACTAGTATCATTCTCCATTTTCCATCCTCAAGGAACTGGTCCTTTGGTGAAGCCATTGGGTGTGCCTAGGAATTGCTGGCAGAGGTTTACAGGCTTCCCACGGCCCGCTTATATGCAAATTATTTTGGTGGTGATGAAAAGTTGGGACTTCGTGGTGATGTTGAAGCTAGAGATACTTAGCTCAATTATATACCTCCTGGGCATGTGCTTCCATTTGGTTCCAAGGATAAATTTTGGTAAATGGGTGATATTGGACCTTGTGGTCCATGTTTTGAAATTCACTTTGATAGGGAAACCGTGACGCAACCTTTTTAGTCAATAATGGTGATCCTATTTGCATTGAAATGTGGAACATCGTCTTTATTCAGTTCGATAAAGAAAGTGAAGTTTCTCTAAAGAATATACCAGCAAAGCATGTTGATACAAGAATGGGATTTGAACGGTTGACCTCAATTCTCCAAAATAAGATGGGAAATTATGACATAGATATTTTATTATTTTCATGCCTATATTTAATAAAATTGGAGATACAATTGATCTGGCTATATTAGATGATGGAGATAAAATTGATATGGATTATAGGGTAGTGGCATACCATATAAGAACATTATCATTTGCTATTGCAGATGGTTCTTACCGAGGCAAGTTATAAAAGATCAAGAATGTTTGGATGGGAAGTTCTAAAATCTCAAGAACATTTCTTCAGTGGGTTGGTGAGCACCATTGTCGAAGTTATGGGGAACACTTTTCCAAAACTAAAGCAATATGAAGAGAATATCAAGGAAATTATTGCAGGAATTGAGCTTTGGCAGAACATTAATCAAGGGCATTGAAAAATTCAAGAAGGATGCTCAAGATGTCAAGGATAGCAAGCTCAATGGTCAAGATGCTTTCATTGTGTGAGACATGTAGGGTTTCTAATTGATCTTACTAAGCTTATGGAAGAAGAAAGAGGTCTAGAAGTAGACCGTGAGGTGATATCAACCGATCTCTCGAACCAGATAGATAAATAGCTTCTTAAATATCATATTTATGCTCCAAATCCAATAAATGATGCAATTAAACCGCCAGCAGCAGCTTAAGTTTACCCCGTAGCTACAACAAAGATGAAAAAATCACAAATACATATTACTAAATCTAATATTTACTAGTCCTCAGGGAATCTGAGTCCCTCCCCATTAACGTGGTATAATCATATTGGGTTCTACTAGCCAGGTGCCTCAGAGAAGAAATCCGAGTATAAACACCAGTTAAAAGTAGAATCCATGGAGGAGTCCGAGCTTCAGTCCATGAATAAAAAAGATCGCGCAATGGGAGGAACTTGAACTAAAATTGGAACTTATTGTATTGGGGGTGGAAACTACTATAAAGGCAGAGGTAGTCAGGGATTGAGCTCCATATCCAGATTCTGTAGTATTTGGTCAAGATCCAGCCCCATTCAGAGAATATTCAAGTCCATTCATTAGAGATATGAAGCCTCGAAATACAGAAACATAGGCAAATTAAAAGATGGTAATAGAAGCTGCATAAGCTTCTTAAACATCAAAGGAAAAACTAACAAAAGCATAGATGGAACCAGAATTAGATATAGATCCTAAACAATTAGTTTATATCCATATATCATGCCAACAGATTTAGTGGCATACCTTCCAGTTCCATTTCGAGATAAAAACTCGGGTGCACTACCATCTGTTTAAGTGAAGGTAGAGACGGCTTTAATCAGCGCTCCCAATTGTTCTCAATCAAGGTCGATATAGATGTCAGGACCATGACACTATGGAAGGAACTAATTTGTAGAAAATCCATATCCCCTTCCTTTGAATAAAATCCAAGTAAATATTTTTGAAAAGAAAATACAACGGATTGTAAAATCTCAACTAAAGCTATTACGAATAGTAAAAATTGTAAAATACCCTTTCTAATCGAATATAATTGTAACAATTTGTAAAAAACCCTTTCAAATCGAATATATAATCAACAAAAAACAATTAAATTTTTTTAAATATTAAGCATCTGGCAAAGCCGTGAGAGGAGGGGTTTCAAATGTACTCACCTATTTTGGAGGCATTTGCTCCTTTATTGCTATGCTCAGATGTGTTGCATGTTGTTAGATCAGTTTGATATCCAGCTGTTATGTTCAATCTTTTTCTCCTCTACACAACAGCAACAACAACAATAACCCTCATCTGAGATTGGATTATCTCAACAATAATCTCAATCTTAAATCAACTCAGCTTAGAAAATAAACTTAGCTATGAGGAAAAACTAATTCAAATAAAGACAAAAAGGTTAAAAAGAAAGATTTAGGGCTCACTACTCACGGATTTTGCAAGCATTGGCTCCTCTAGGGCTCTCCTCCACTCTGATCCATATTGCTAGCTCGGTCTCTGATCCAACAGCTTTGTTCTGCATCTCTCTCCCCTATAGGGCCACAATAACCTTAGTGTGATATCCACCCGCTGGGTTTCTATAGTGAGCGGTTGGGTTTTTCACCAATTTTGATAGGAAGTAAGTTTATATATATATATATTATTTAAAAGTATTATATATTATTTTTATTTTTATTATTTACTTATTATAAGCTATTTTTTTGCCAGTTTTTTTTAATATATACTTTTGTTTTATGTTTTTATTTTTTAATTTATTTTTTATATATCAGCCTAGATCCCAATCCTAGGCTTTATCAAGCACCCAGAGGGATCAAATCTCTTCGGTTTGCAACTGGGGATATTTGATCCCTCTGAACCTTTGGTATATCCTAGGATTTGGATCTAGGACGAGTAAATTACATCAATTAAATTAAAATGTTTTTTATAAATATATTTTAAATATAAATAACACCAAATAAATTAAAATATTTTTTATTAAAATAGTATTAGAGAGAAATATAAATATGTATTTGTGCATAAATATACATTTTTAGTCTTTTATGGAGTAACGGTACAATTATGCACTATGAATGCACAAATACACCACTCTTTAAGAAAATTGCTCAAAATTAAAATGTGTATCACTTTATATGTGATAATTAGCATTTATACCCATGTGCACCTTCACTCAAAAATACTTTTGTGGGTAACATGAATATCCAAATTGGGACTTGCAGGATTCATAATTTTTGTTGGTCAAGAGGATGAACATTTCGTACCGTTGTCCATACGTTCTCAACGTTTCAACTAGCATGCAATTTCTATTTCTATTTACATGAACTGTGAACAATGAGTTCACACTCACCAGGAAATCCAGTGTTGTTCACACTCACTGAGAAATCTCACCATTATTTCGTAAAGCTAACTTTAAAAAACCCGAAAAATCAAAACATCGTATCTGCATACAAATATGTTATGAAGGTATATTGCTCTCAAGATCAGGAAACTAAATAGAAATTTGACGAATATGTGAATGAAAAGAAAGCCAAAAACTAAACTACGTAATAAACTCTTTAGAAAATCCATAGAAATAACTTGTATCAATGAAAATGTTTCTGTAAAACTTTGAAAAGCTTTGAAATATTGAAACGAAGAGATTTAGAGGCCTGAAGCTTATAAAACCAAATGATGTGTTTCCATCCCATATATCATCGATGGATCTCAGTCAATATGCAGTGTGAGCTTCTACAAATGACATGAACTCCCCATAGCAATCTAATGATATAGTTTGCCACTCAGTGGGCAATTGGATTGAAACAGACAGTCAATTAAATCTATTCTCATAATTAATTTGGTGGTTGTTGAAAAAGAAAACACTCCTTTTACCAGCAAGCTAGTGGTCCACTTCAATTAAATAGGCAGACAAATAGTATGTTTTCACGGCCCTTTCATTCTTTGTCGCCATTATCTCTTCCCTAGTTTTATTCAAATGGGCACTTGCATTCTTTTCCCTAGTTATATTCAAATGGGCACTAGTGATATATTTTAATATATGGTTGGCTGGGAGATGGGTACGTGATCCTGACGCCTAATGGAGCACGCGCAGGATGGCTGCGTGAGGCGGCTAGAGTAGAGAAATGATGGAGATGTTGGAAATGGTTGCACGAGCATTTGCAGGGTTATGACTGCGCCTGAGGAGGAGATCGCAGAGTTATGGTTTCTTGGGAGGTGGAGTTGAGTATATATTCGAATAGAGATGGCGAGTTTGCAAACTGGCATTTCATTTTGATTTTTTTTAAACACTGTTTATATTCTCCAATCTCCCTCTCTATTGGAGCATTTATATCTACTTAGATATAAAATTTAAACTTTCTGCTGGAGCCGCTTTAGATTTACTTGAAATAAAATTAAAAATTCTTACCTATTGGCTAACAATTATGTATGTACTTTGTGATACCTCTTGGTGTTTATATAGTTTTTATTTTTATTTTCTATTTTCTATTTTTTTCATTATTTATAACCTACATAACATTACAAGATATCCCCCATAACCTTATGTAACGTCACAATATCTCCCCCATACTAGGTTGTAGAGTGCCTCTCAACGCAATAATTATTATTTATTATTTGTATTTTTATTATTTACTTATTATGTACTATTTATTATTTAAATATTGAAAAATAATATTTAATTTTAATATAAATTTTAATTAAAAAAATAAATTAAAAGTAAAATGATGAGGTTAGTGATGATGACGTTGAATAAATTGGAGTTGATGACTATCATTATCATCACCATCTTGATCGTGATTATCACCGTGATCATCATCATGATCATCATTAAGAACCTCATTGTCATCATAAGCATCATCGTCATCGTCGTTGTTTGTAGTCATCATTGTTACAACCATGAACCCCACCCCCGCCCAAGAGCTGGCTTGGGTGCTCGGTTGGGAAAGATGAACGTTCAGTTGGCAAGATGTGGCAAGGGGACACCTTGGCTAAGAAATGAAAATAAAGTGGGGCACACACACCAAGTATGGGCAGGCTCCCACAAAAGAGGCCCACACCCAAGCAAGTGGAGCTTAGCAAGCCCACCAGTGTGGCACCTTGGTAACATGTTGGAAGGTGGTGTAGGACAATGCGACAAAGCTTGAAGAGCTCAAGCGAGTGGTTGGATGCACCATGGCAGGAAGCGTGGATTAACATGTCCCAAACTACCCAAGCACTCCAATAGAAGTGCACTTTGCACCACACCATTCGCCAGGGACGTTCTTGGTGGAGGCGCTCAGCGAAGTTTGGGTTATTGGATCGAGTGCCGAGGAGAGACACACCCGACACCTCGATGAGACGGATGGCTAGCACACTTAGTGCACTTGGGGGAGTTCGGCATGGAGACAAGCACTCCTGAAGACGCACCCGACGTCCAACCAACACTTAGCATGTCAGACTGACAGACTGACGAGCGCACATGCATGGGAAGTGGACCCTTCGATGGAGTTAGCACGTCGGCCCAAAGCTAGCATATGCACTAAGCAAAGGGGCATTCCCACCTTTGGGCCCATGCTCACCATTGCGACATGTATAAAGGCACGACACCTATGATATAAAGAGGTAAGTTTTGGTGAGCATCAGTAGACAAGGGACGAACTAACATACGCCGAGACATATGCGAGCTAGGGAAGCATATGAGCTCAGTCGTAGGAACATTCGCTAAGTGGCTCAACTCAGAAACACAACAGGGTTGTAGAAGAAGTGTCGGTCTGGAAAGATGGATCTCAAGATGAGTTTATTCCATGTGATGGTTGACATCTACAAGGGTTAGTTGGTTAACAGTATTAAGAGTTGGAAACCCGGGTGAGGTCAACTCAACTCTTTGTATTATTATAGAAGGAAGTGTGTTTACTGGTTGGGCACACACCAAGATCATTTCCAGAATGTGGTATATCCATTATTGTAAAGACGTTATTAATGCAAAGTGAACGGGGCTAGCCAGTTCGAAAACCCCTCCATTATATATGTCTCTTATGTAAATTTACTTGATGCATGAAATTGACTAAGTGTTCAAATGATGGTCAAGAGAAAATTCGTGTAATTGCTTTGTTGGATCTCTGAAGATCAAGGTGCATGGCACCAACATTACTAATAGAAGGTAGACAATTTACAAAATTTACACTTCATTGTCAAAGTTGCAATTTTCCATGACACAATTAAATATGACTAACATAAATGACTAATTCATATTTTTCCTTCTAGTCATTTTTATGCCATGACTAAATTGGTCATTTATGTTAGTCATTTTAACTCTATCACTTATTACCTAGTCATATTTGTTAACTGGTGACTAAATTAGTCATTAATTCTAGTCATTTATAGTTGGGTGAATCAAAATTGCTCATATTTAGTAGTAAATCACTTAAAAAACTATGGTGACTAGAATTTTTAGTCATGCAGTAGCTAATTCCTCATTTTGTGCTAGTGGTTTGTGGATGATAGGCTTTACTAAAATTCAACGTTGTATCCAACCCTTAAATAATGACGTACATAATATTGAGGTAAATTTGGCATCACGATCCGTGATAACTATTTTCGGAATTCCATGTAGTCTGAAAATCTCTTTCATAAATATATCAGCAATATTTACAGCTTTATAAGTTGATTTTACAGGTATAAAAAGTGTTTCTTTACTTAAATTATCTACTACCACCATAATGGAGTCATTATGTTTTTTTTGTTCTCGATAACCTTGTAATAAAATCCATAGTTATAGTTTTCCATTTCCATTCTGGAATGGGTATATGCTGCAATAATTCGGCTGGATGTTGATGAACAACTTTAACCTGTTGACAAGTAAAATGTCTCGCCACATATTCAACAGCTTATTTCTTCATATTTGGCCAATAAAAATATTTCTTTAAGTATGCTATAAACTTATGATATCCATGATGTCCTGCATATGGGTTATCGTGTAATTATCTGAAGATGATCTGTTTTATATTATCCCGACTAGGTACATAAATTTGATTTTTGAAACGTAGAAATCCTTTTGTATCAATCTGATACATGATTTCCTCAGTTCCATTGTTACTTTTTTCCATCCATTTTGTATATTTCTCATCACTATTTGATGCTTTCCTCAACAACATTTTAAATCCAGGTTCATAATCACTAATTAGTATAGAATTCATCTCATGTTGTTGTAGTCTTAGTGCATCTGCTACTATGGTTTCCTTCCCCTTTATGTGTCTAATTTCAAAATCATACTCACTCAGGAATGCAAGCCATCTGGCTTGGCTAGCATTCAATGTTTCTTTATCAAACAAGTATTTTAACCCAATATTATCAGTTAGTAACATAAATTTCTTTCCTACCAAATAATGTCGCCAAATCTTAAGGGCATGAATAATAGGTACCAACTCCATATCATGTACTACGTAATTTTTTCCATGCTCTTTTAGATTTCTGGATTCATAACATATTACATAGCCTTCTTGAGTTAAAACCCCTCCCAAACCTTCTTTGCTTACGTCAGTGCATACTACAAAGTCCTTACTTGGATCAAAAATTCTTAATATTGGTGTCATCATCAATAAATATTTCAATTTATCAAACTTATCTTGACAATGTTGGCTCCAGGTAAATCGAACACTTTTCTTTTGCAGAGTCGTTATAGGATGAGCTATTCTAGAAAACAATTCTATGAATCCGCGGTAGTATTCTGTTAACCCCATGAAGGATCTTATATTATGTACATATTTTGTTACAGGCCATTCCGTTATTGCCTTAATTTTATTTGGATCAACTGTTATTACCTTTTCTGAAATGACATGTCCCAAGTATTGTACTTCCTTTTTATAGAAGTCACATTTACTCAATTTTGCGTATAACTGATGTTCTTTCAAACTTTGCAAAACCTTTCGTAAATGATCCTCATGCTCTGCCTCATTCTTTGAATATACTAAAATATCATCAATAAATGCTAGCACAAATTTATCCAAGAATTTACTAATTACCACATTATTCATCATGTTCATAAATGTCACAGGGGCATTTGTCAATCCAAAAATAATTACCACAAATTCATAGTGTCCATATCTTGTTTGAAAATTAGTTTTATGTCCATCTTCATCCTTAACCCGTACCTAATGGTATCCTGACCTAAGGTCAATTTTTGAAAATATTTTTGCTCCACCAATCTGATCAAACAGATCATCTATTATTGGTAAGTGATACTTGTTTTTAATTGTCATCTTATTTAACTATCTGTAATCTATGCACATTCTGAAAATTCCATCCTTCTTCTTAACAAATAAAATGAGTGATCCCCAAGGGGACACACTAGGCCGAATATATCCTTTGTCAAGTAATTCATGTAGTTGCATCCTTAATTATGTCAATTTTGGGGTACTCATATGCTATGGAGCTCGTGATACTGGTGTTGAAACTGACATTAGATCTATGGTGAAATATAAATCTCATTTACATGGTAGTTCTGGTATCTCTTCAGGGAATACCTCCTAAAATTCTTTCAATATAGGGAATTGCTCCAATACCATTTTTTACTTGTCAGGATCAATTTCTTTAATTTTGATGGCATAAAGTTGACACCCTTTCCTAATAAACTTTTTAAGTTGTACTGCTGAAATTTGTTGTGTAGATATAGGTCTATAAATCCCCTTAACCATATGATACTTATCCTCATCCACACAATCAAAAATTTTATGCAAACAGTTGATAATGGATTTATGAGATTCTAGTCAATCCATACCAATCAAAATGTCATATGATCCTAAATGAAGTATATTTAAATTAACTGAGGTATCCATGTCATTAAAACCTAATCTGTAGTATTTAACTAACTCTGTAACTTTCCTTTTTACTCTTGTTGCCAATTGTACCAACCATGCATTTTTTTGTTTTTCCTTAATAAGTTTACACTTTTCAACTACTCTTGGTGCAATGTAACTTAGGCTAGCTCCTGAATCAGTAAGTATAGAAACAGGTGTGTTCAAAATTTTACCTTCTACTTCCAAGATGGTGGATTGATGATCTACTTACCAGTCTTCTAAAGCAGCATTAATTCTAAGTATATTCTTGGCTATGTGTAATACCCCCTGAATTAATATTGTTATTAGTTCTACTAGAAAATTCTTTAATTATTATTTTTGACAAGTCAAGAATAAAACATTTTGTAATAAAAACATTTTTAGTTAATAAAATATGTTGAGGGGGACAAAAGTGGAGGTAGTGGTTGAAGAGTGTTTGTTGACCCAAAAGAGGAAAAATACAAGTGGCAGAAACCACTTAGTGAGAAATCAAGGTGTAGGAGGCATCATCCCTCAAAATTAGGTTAACACTCCTAGTTGAGTGCTAAAGAGCAGGAGGCTCATAAATGACCAAGTCCTAGGAAAAATACTATAAATTAGTATGTCCATAAAAAGCATGATGCTAGCATTGGATGTGGATTAACATCTGTGAAATGCCATAGATGGCGCATTGAAATATTTTTCTCTTGTGGTTCAACGAATGGGATCGAGGGTTCTGGAGCAAGTAGCTTGGCTGCTCTGGGAGTTGGTTGGGAGGAACAACTTCTCCACTTTTGTTTTTCCAGCTTTGGTGTGAGGTTCCTATTATGTTTCTTATGATTGATTTTAGTTACAGTAGAATGTGTATTTTAATGTTGAATAACAGCTATACATCTAGGCGAAATATTTTTTCATCCATCTCTTCTATAGTATATCAGATCTGTATAATGTTAGATTTTTTCTTAACGCATCTAAGATCGGGAATCCATACCTGCATCAAGGATTGCTAGTAATATCATTACTGTAGTAATTAGTAATTTGTTCGAAGAATAATTATTTAGATCTAGTTGTTGTTGATCTGTTATGGTTTCGAATTCAATACTCGTTCTTTAAATTATTTACATGTCTGTAAATTATTCCTGTTAAATTAATCTCGTAATGTATTATGGAATAGATCTAGTTAATTTCTACAATTGAGACTGTTTCAGAACAGAATTTTGGGAAACCAGTTTAAATAATTATTACTTATTCATCTAACTAATTACAGATCTACAAATATCCTATCAATCATTACCTTATCAGTTAAGCAACCATATTTTATGGAAATCCGCAATCCGCATTGTGGACGATCAATTACGGAGGGATAATTTATAAAGGTTAAAAATGCATTCTGCAATCCACATTGCGTAAAGTTAATTGCGGAGGGTTAATTCTAAAAAGTTAAAATACGTTCCGCCATCCACAAGCTACATTGCGGAAGGTCAATTGCGGAGGGATCATTTATGAAAGTTAAAATACGTCCCGCAATTCACAATCTGCATTGCAGAAGGTTAATTGAGGGAGAATAATTTCTAAAGGTTAAAATGTAATCTACAATCCGCAATTGCGGAAGAATATTGTGGAAGACTAATTGCAGAAGGAACATTGCGAAAGACAAATTGTGAAAAGTTCTCGTGGAAAGGAAATTGCAAAAGGAAAGAATCTTGTGGAAAGGTTCCTACTAAAAGGAAATTGCAGCAAGAAAGGAGCTTGTGGAATAGTTGTTTCAGAAACTCAATTGTGAAAATATTGAGTTGTTGAAAGTCTGATATTGTGGAGGGCTATTTAAGGAAGGTTAATTTTATTTGTAGTTTAATAAAGAACTGCAATCCGCAATCTGAATTTGCGGAAGTGTCCTTTCAGAATGATCATTGCGGAAGGGTTATTGCAGAGCGAACAATAACTTAGCAAATCGGTATTAAAACAGTTAAATGAATCGAAGCCTAATTGTCAGAAATGGGTTCTGAGGTAGAGAAAGGTTGAACGAGCAGGTAAATGCTAAGAATATGAAATAAACTCTCAATGTTCAATAATACCCCATTACAGTTAGGGACTTAAATATTGTGTCTAAATTAGATACGTTATATAAATAAATAAATAAAATTATTATGGATTTTTAAGGTGTGTTACAAAATGGTATAAGAGCATGGTTACAGCACTAGGCTTGAATCAGATCAACACTAGAACTGTTACAGAAAATAGAAAACCAACTTCTATTTTATTTTGGTTAAATTCTCTTAAAAAAAAAAGAGAAGAATAACTATATTTTGCAAAAAACATGGCAGATACTGAGATGTCTACAGAAGAAGAACGTCGCCCAGAAAATACTTTAAATAGGGAAGAGAGAAACTTAAGGGATGGGGAAATTTGGGTAGACTTAAACGACAGTCAAGATAATAAATGTGAATTACAAAGAATTGTAAAAGAGTTAAGGTCTGAATTAAGAGAAGTTAAAGAAGATAATGAATCAATTCTAAAGGTTCAAGAAGAATTAAATACTATTATGTTAGCTAATATCCATAACGATGAAAAATAAAAAAAATAAGGAGCCTGAACAAGAAATACCTAAAACTGCACCTTACAAGTGTAACATCATAAAGCTGGAATTTTCCAGCCATACACCTAAAACTTCCAGTGAAGAGTCAGTTAAACGTCACTGAAAACAATAAGAGTCAAGCGAAAGCAATGACGATAACAAAAAGAAAAACAAATACAGACCCTATGAGATCTCTGGGGAGTTTAAGAAAATTTAACCACCCATGTTTAATGGGGAAATTGAGAAGGGCAAAGAGTGAGAATCCTGGTTGTTTGAAAAGAAAAAGTACTTCCAGATATACAACTACTCTTATGAATTAAAGGCTAAAATGGCCATCTATAATATGACTGGAAAAGTATATATATTGTGGAAATACATAAAGAAGGTTAAATGGATAAAAGAGAGATATATAAATTTGAGAACATTTAAAAAACTCTTTAAAATAAAGTACTTATCAGAACAATATTATGAAGAAAAGGAAAACAAATTTTATGAACTAAGGCTAGGAGCAATGACAATGAAAGAAATCTGTAGTAAGTTTTTAATTCTGCTTCGTTATGTTCCTTATATAATTGATGAGAAACCTAAAATATAGTGGTTCCTCAGTTGTTTTCCCATCATTTTCAAAGAACGGATTAAGTATGACAATACGAATACGCTAGAGGAAGTGATGAGGAAGGAAAACTTTTGTTATGACCAAAACAAGAATAAAAGGGAAAGTATATCAGCTTGGAAAAGTAAAGGGCCAAATAATTTTGATCCTAGAAAGAAGAAAAATAAGTTCCATAAAAACATAGGAAATAACTATAGGGGATATCAGGGTAATAACTACCAAGGATTTAAACCCCAAAATTATGTAGTAAAAGAACCTCCAACTGTCTTTAATAAGAATCAAGCAAAAAAGAGCCCTTAAAATGTTGGGAGTGTGGAAAGCCACACTACTTTAAAGATTGTCTAGTAAGAAAAAAAAATCTAATGTTCATTCTATCCAAGAAGTAGTTATAGTTGGGGATATGGCAAGGAGCATGCCCAGAATATGTTGTGCATTGGAAAATTGGCAAGCAAACCACCAGACTTATATGGTCAAAATTGAAGGTATGATAAACAAACAACCTATCTCTATTTTAATTGATCCAAGTACAATACTCAGCTATATATCACCTAGAATAGTTGAATTATGCAAATTAGTACCTGAAAATTTTGACAAATCATGGCTAGTACAGTTAGCCACAGGTACAAAATGGAAAGTTACTAGTCTTGTTAGAAATTGTAAATTGATGATGAATGTTTTCCTTACGCATGTTAATGTAAATATTCTGCCTTTAGGATCCTATAATTTATTAATAGGAATGGATTGGATAGAGGAACATAAATTTGTGTTAAACTGTTTTGATAAAACCTTTACATGTACTGATGATAATAAAAACAATATAAAAGTAAGAGGGATCCCTAGGAAGGTGACCATCAGAGAAATATATGCATTACAAATGAAAAGATCAGTAAGAAAAGGATGTAAATTATTTGTTGTCTATATAATAAATGGTAATGAAAATGATAACAAAATTAAACTAGAAGACATACAATCTTGAAAGAGTTTGAAGACATATTTCCGAAAGAAGTCCCTAGACTTCCTCCGAAAAGAGACATTGACTTCACAATCAATCTGATACCCGGAGCGGTACCATCATCGAAATCTCCATATCAAATGAATATAATAGAACTTACACAAGAACTAATCGACAAAAAGTACATTCGACCTAGTGTCTCTCCCTAGGGAGCACCAGTCTTGTTTGTGAAAAATAAAAATGAAACATAAAAGATTATGTATAGATTATCGACAGTTAAATAAGATGACTATTAAGAACCGATACACACTCCCCCAGATAGATGATATATTCAATCAATTCATTGGGGAAACTATCTTTTCGAAGATAGACTTAATGTCTGGTTATCATCAAGTACAAATAAAAGATGAGGATATCTTTAAAACTGCATTCAGGACCCGCTACGGTCACTATGAGTTTTTCATAATGCCTTTTGGGTTGAAAAATGCACCTACTGCATTTATGTGTTTAATGAACAACATATTAAGCAACTACCTAGATAGGTTTGTGGTTGTCTTCATCGACGACGTACTAATCTACTCTAAAAACGAACAAGAGCATGAAGAACATTTAAGGATAGTATTGCAAGTACTAAGAGAACAACAACTTTATGTAAAATTCAGTAAATGTGATTTCTTTAAAGATAAGATTCAGTACCTTAGAAACGTAGTGTCCAAGGATGGAATCATATTTGATCCAGACAAAATAAAGGGCAACATTTAATGGTCGGTTCCTAAGAACGTATCTGGCATCATATCATTTATGGGGATCACTGGGTACTACTGGAAGATCATAGAAGGCTTCTCTAAGATTGCCTACCCCATTACGTCCTTACAAAAGAAAGGTAAAAAGTTCGAATGGACTAAAAAATGCATGGAAAGATTTAACAAACTAAAACACATATTAACTACCGCCTCGATCTTAAAGATTGTTTATCCATTCAAGGATTTATTCATGTGTATCAACGCTTACAATGAAGGGCTAGGAAAGGTTTTATTGCAAGCAAATTTTGTGGTAGCATATGAATCCAAGAAATTAAAAGAACATGAAAAAAACTATACAATAAACGATTTAGAACTTGTTGCCATAATTCACGCCTTAAAAATGTGGTGACATTACCTAATTGGAAGAACATTTATAATTATGCCAGATAACATAAGTCTTAAATACTTATTTGACCAACAAAATTTGAATGCAAGACAGGCCAGATGGCTGTTCTTTTTAAGCGAATATGATTTCGAAATCAAACATATAAAAGGAAAAGAAAATAAAGTGGCAGACGCTCTAAGTTGTCATGCGAATTTACTGTTTGCAAGAAACAACTATGAATCTAATATGGAAAATCAGATTTTAAGTGCTGAAAATTATGATAGGGAATATCAGATTTTAAAGGAAAAGACTGTTGAAAATGAACAAAATCAAGTAAAAACGGATTTTAGCCTAAACCAGCAAGGATTGTTGCTACATAAAAACAAGTTGTACATACCAAACTTAATGTGTTTCATGTTTCAAAGGACCTAATGTGTTCCACGTTTCTATATTGAAAAAATATGTTCATGATGTTTCTCATGTGAATGATTGGAATGTAATCTAGGTGGAACCCGAAGGAGAGTTCCAACTAGGGCCAGAGTGCATTCTCGACAGGAGAGAAATTTTACTCTGGAACCATACCATCTGACGGGTCAAGGTGCAATGGAAGCACCTTATTATGGAAGAAGCTACTTGGGAGCTGGAAAGTAATATGTAGGAGGCATATCTAGACTTATTCCAAGAGGCCGAAATGGAAGAATAAAAATAAAAGTTATAACACCAAGGACGGTGTTATGTTTTAAGGGGAGGTTTATGTAATACCCCCTGAACTAATAATTGTGATTAATTCTACCAGAAAATACTTTAATTATTATTTTATTATTTTTATTATTTTTGACAGAAAGTCAAGAATAAAACATTTTGTAATAAAAACATTTTTATTTAATAAAATATGTTGAGGGGGGGGAAATGGAGATATTTGTTGAAGAGTGTTTGTTGACCCACAAGAGGAAAAAGACAAGTGGACGAAACCACTAAGTAAGAAATCAATATGCAGGAGGCATCATCCCCAAAACTCAGGTCAGCACTCCTAGTTGAGTGCTAAAGAGTAGGATGCTCACAAATGACCAAGTCCTCAGAAAAATACTATAAATTAGTATGTCCATAAGCAGCAAGAGGCTAGCATTGGATGGGGATTAACATATGTGAAATGAAAGAGATGGCGCATTGAAATGTTTTTCTCTTGTGGTTCAACGAACAAACTCAGGGGTTCTGGAGAAAGTAGCTTTGCTGCTCTAGGAGTTGGTTGGGAGAAACAACTTCTCCACTTTTGTTTTTCCAACGTTGGTGCCAGGTTCTTATTTTTTTTCTTATGATTAATTTTAGTTACAAAAGAATGTGTATTTTAATGTTGAATCACAGCTATACATTTAGGAGAAATGTTTATGTATCCATGTTTTCTGTAGTATATCATATCTGTACAATGTTAGATTATTTATTAACACATCTAAGATTAGGCACCTATACCCGCATCAAGGATTGCTAGTAATGTTTTACTGTAGTAATTAGTAATTCATTCTGAGCATAATTATTTAGATATGGTTGTTGTTGACCTATTATGGTTTCGAATTCAGTACTTGTTCTTTAAATTATTTACAGGTCTATAAATTATTCCTATTAGATTAATCTCGTAATGTTTTATGGAATAGATCTAGTTAATTTGTAAAATTGAGACGGTTTCAGATCGGGATATTGGGGAATCAATTTGAATAATTATAACTTATTCACATTAGAGGAAATTTAGGGTCTAAAATGGGCTTTATAAGTAAATGAGCCAACAATAAATTCTTGTGAGTTGGAATTCAAGAACCAATATAATTTCAATAAAATGAGTCAACCATAATGGTTGACTTGACATATTTGTCATTAAAAAACTACTTTTTTTGTTAGTATTTTCAACATATCTCCCTGTCGTTTTACTCAAATTTTGAGCGGTAGGGATTGTTGGATGCATAATTTATCCAATGAGTATCCACACTGTATAATTTTGACAGACCCCGCTACCCCAAAAATAAGAAATACCTGAAAAATGTGATGATGACATCATCATCACATTTTTTAGGTATTTCTTTTTTTGGGGGTACCGAGGTCCATCAAAAGTATGCAGTGTGGGTACTTGTTGGATGTGGAATTAAATTATGCATGTAACAAGCCCTCCTAGTCAAAATTTGAATGAAAACAGATAGAAATATGTTGAAAATACGAACAAAAGAGTAGATATTTTCTTTCTTCCTCTAAAACTAATAAATATATATTTTTTTATTTTAACAATTATTTTCCTTAGGAGGCCCATTTTATACCTCAAATTTCCTCTAACGAGCTAACCAATTACAGATATACAAATATCATATCAATCATTAACTTATCAGTTAAATAACCATATTTTATGGAAATCCACAATCCATAATCCGCATTGTGAAAGATCAATTGCAGAGGCATAATTTATAAAGGTTAAAAATGAGTTCCACAATCCACAATCCGCATTAGGTAAAGTTAATTGCAGAGGGTTATATCTAAAAAGTTAAAATGCGTTCTAGAATCTGCAATCAACATTGTGGAAGTTCATTTGCAGAGGGATAATTTATGACAAGTTAAAATACGTTCCACAATTCGCAATCTGCATTGCAGAAGGTTAATTGCGGGAGAATAATTTCTAAAGGTTAAAATGTAATCCACAATCTGCAACTGTGGAAGGAATATTGCGGAAGGTAAATTGCAAAAGGAACATTGCGGAAAGGTTCTTGCAGAAAGGCAATTGTGGAAGGAAATAATCTTGCGGAAAGTTTCTTATGGAAAGGAAATTGCGGAAGGAAAGGAGCTTGCGGAATAGTTGTTGTGGAAAATCAATTGCGGAAATATTTGTTAGGATTATTAATCCTCCCTTGGTCAAAATTCTATTAGATTAAATTATCCCAACTTAGGAACCTTAATTAATTATTTGGGTCTACTAGTACAATTGGGTCCAGTTGGCCTAATGGGGCCACATGTATCAGTCACTAGAGTGTGCGGAACACTGTTAGAGGTTAAATTCCACTTACTACATGTGCATGCATCAGTTTGGGTGTCTCCTAGACCAATCCCTACATTTTAGGAGCCATTGGGAGTCTCGGAAACAACCTACATCAGTTAGTTGGAGTTAGTACTAGTTAGTCTTAGTTAGCCTCCAGTTACTTTCAGTTAGTTCACAATCAGTTGGCTAGCACTAGTTATGCATGGATGCATGTGGAGTAAGCACCTTTTCCCACCTACCACACTCAGTTGCACCGAGTTAACTAGTTATTACTAATTGATTGAGTTGGTTGGACATCTGGGAGTTGATCTGTTGGACTCCGATATTGATTAAGACATCATGAGTTAGATGGTCAGTTAGATACAGTTAGATACAGTAAGATCCAGTGGATATATTCGAATTGCTACCTAATGCATTCGACTTCTTTTCCTATGTAAACTACTGTAACACCGGATTTTATTATTGTGAATGATACTGTAAATTCTTGAGCAATACTCATCTATTTCCTGTGTGGTTTGTTTTGTTCAATTTGTATCTTCATACTCCTTTTACTGCAAATATTATTAGAACTATCTGCTTGAATATCTAAATTGCATTCAAATTCTAATATGGTATCAGAGCCTTCTCAGGCAAGTTTCTTGCTTGTTTCTCCCTATTGAACATCAAAAGCAGTTGGGTTTCCATAGAAGTCCCCTATGATGATTTTCTAGCTCTGAATTTATTTAGAGAAATGGAGAGGGCATGAAGGACCCTGAAAATATGTTCATGTCAAGAGGAAAAGCATGATTCTAACTTATTTCATATGTTTTAGTGTTTTGCAATGAAAATTGACAGGTGCTACATAGCTTGTGTGAAGTTTTGTGAACTCTCAGCTGGAAGAATTATGGATTCTTAGTCTCCCAATCCTCAGATGCTCATAAATTCCAATTATATTTATTGGAGGATTGATATGCCCCTGGCCTTACGCAAGCATGGATACCACAAGATAGTACTTGGAAGGGATCTCGAGCCCCATAATCCTGTTGAAAGAAACAAGTTTCTGAAATGCTTGGATAAAGCATTCGGTTATCTATGTACTTATATATCCATATATCTCATCTTCCACCTAGAAGATTCAAGGACACCCAGAGAATCCTGGGAGAATCTTGAGAACTTGTTTGGAAAACAAGATGAGATTTGGGGACACCTCCTGGAGAATGGGTTGGTAGCTTTACATCCTAGCAGCTTCGATACTATTAAGTAATTGTTTACTAAATTAAAGTCTCTTACACTTCAATACAAACAGCGCGGAATAGAGCGGAAGGATGAGCAAAGTGTCCTTTATATACTCAGCAAACTCGATTCTAAGTATTTTGTATTTGTTTCTATATTTCATTCCAAGTGGGAGGGATTCCCCGATTGGACAATTCCTTCATTAGATTCTTTTTTCGAGTCCTTAATCAAGGAGAAAGAGAAATTGATTCGAATGGGAGTCATTAAGACCTCCAAAGATTAATCTCTCCTAGTTACTAACTCTTCAAAAGCGTAAGAAAGGGGGAAATCAAAGAAGAAGGAGCCAAAAGCAGCTGATTCGAAGCCTAAACAGAATAAACAAACTTCTGAAGGAGCCTCTGGCTCTAAGAAAAAGAAGAAGTTTGAAAACAATTTATGTCCTTATTATGAAAAGGGGTACCATCTTGAATAATATTGTATGAGGAAGCAACTTGATGAAATGTCAGCTCTTTTCAAGCAGCATAACATTGCTCCCCTGCAAAGAGCAAAGAAGCCTGATGAAGAACCACAAATAGAAGATGATGAAAGGTGTCATGATTTGAAAGATATCCTTACACAGTCTGCAACATACCTAATTGGTTCTTGAGCTTCCAATCATGAGTTTGCTTCCAAATAATCCTTCTCTACCCTCTCACTGTCAAAGGGACCTAACATTCACATGGGAGATGATTCCCAGATTCCAGTAGAAGGAAGGGGCTCAATCAAAGCGAAGCATGGTGAGTTCAAGAATGTCCTGTATGTGCCCTCCCTTGCTACTAACTTGTTGTCTATTTATCAGATGACTCATACAGGCTCTCCCAAGAGAGTTACATTCGATTCAGAAACAGTTGAGATTACAGAAAAATCCATAGGACAACTTGTATCAAAAGGTGTTGCAAATCACTCTTATGAGTTCTCACATTTCTTACCTGTATCCCTTCCTATAGATGTATTGTCTCATGCTAACAATACAAGCAATATTTGGCATGAGATATTTTTCCATGTCAATTTCAAATATCTACAGCAACTCCACAATGATAAAATGGTTGAAGGTTTTCCCTTCATCCAAAATTCCAATGGAGTATGTGTTGGTTGCTTGGTAGGTAAGCATCCGAAAAAGAAGTATGATGTCAGGAAGGCACATAGAGCTGCCTCTATACTTGATTTGATACATAGGGATGTAGCGGGACCTATTCCCACAAACTTCAATAATGGTTGCAGGTACTTCCTCTCCTTTATTGATGATTGTTCTAGGTACTGTTGGATCTACTTCATGAAACAAAAATCAGAATTTTTTGAGAATTTTAAAGTTTTTAAGGTGTTGATTGAGAATAGTTTCAATAAGAAGATCAAACCAATAATATATGATAAAGGAGGAGAGTACATCAAAGGATATTTCCATAGTTTCTGTGAATCAGAGGGGATTTGAATGGAACACTCAGTTCCATACACACCACAGCAGAATGGTGTGGCTGAGAGGAAGAATAGATCACTGAAAGAGATGGAAACATGCATTTTCCATGCCAAACATCTACCTCCTTCTCTTTGGGATGAAGCAGTAAATTGTGCTTCATATTTGCAAAATAGGGTGCACCACAAGTCAGTGGTTGGGGTCACTCCATTCAAAGTACTGCATGGGAATAAGCCCAATGTCTCGCATCTGAGAATTTTTGGTTCCAAATCTTGGGCTAGAATACCACTTGAAAAGAGGAAGGCCTTCCAAGAACAAAGTATCGAATGCATTCTGCTAGGATATGCAGATGATGCAAAAACTTACAAAATGATGGAGGTTGAAACCAGAAGATGCTTCATTGAAAGGAGTGTTTAGTTTGAAAAAGATCGATTGTATGACACACCTCCAGCAGCACAGGAAGGTATAACTATTTCTCCACCTATTTTTTATGATGATGATGTGCTATAGGTTTCAAATTCAGATGAAGAAGATCACATTCAACATGATATGCTATTGAGAATAAATATCAAGAGATTATAGATCCAGATCCAGTATCCATTCCTAATCAAAAGCCTAAACCTAGATGGGCCCAAAAGCTCCTTGATGCAATTGGAAGTGATACTGGAAATCTAGAAGACAGAAGAAGGAAAAGGTCCCAGTATCAGAATGAACTTGTTGCACTATCTCTCATAGATTCGCTCCCTATAGAATGGTGCAGCAAAGCTCCAGGTCAGTGCTACTTGATGATGGTGAATGATCAGATATATGGCCCACAGAAGTAGAAACTTGATCATTCCCTACCTTCACCATCCAAAAGAGACAAACAGAATCATCAGTTCAAAAGTACATTGAGAGTTCCACTGATGGACCATACTGCTACATAGAGCTGCAAATTCGCAGCAGTCTTTTTGCTCAATTTATCTTTCTAAGGAGGAAGCTTCTTTCTTCTAAAGATAGCTTGCAGTTTTCTATTCCTGCTTATTTTGAGGTGGGGGGAGTTTCCCATGGGGTTTTCCCCTGTTTCCTTGGTTGTATTACGAATCATTTTTTTACTATCTTTTAGATTGTATTTGGGTGACCTATGGTCTTGTTACCAGGGCCCATAGTTGTCCAAGTTAGAATTTAGTGGGGGTATTAGGATTATTAATCCTCCCTTGGTCAAAATTCTATTAGATTAAATTAACCTAACTTAGGAACCTTAATTGATTATTTGGGTCCACTAGTACAATTGGGTCCACTTGGCCTAATGGGGGCACATGTACCAGTTACTAGAGTGTGGGGAACACTGCTAGAGGTTAACTTCCACTTACTTCATGTGCATGCATCAGTTTGGGTGCCTCCTAGACCAATCCCTAAATTTTAGGAGCCACTGGGAGTCCCGACACCAACCTACATCAATTAGTTGGATTTAGTACTAGTTAGTCTTAGTTATCCTCCAGTTACTTTTAGTAAGTTCACAATCAGTTAGATACCACTAGTTATGGATGGTTGCATGTGGAGTAGGCGCCTTTTCCCACCTACCACACTCAGTTGCATTGATTTAACTAGTTATTACTAATTTATTGGGTTGGTTGGACATCTGGGAGTTGATATGTTGGACTCTAATATTGATTGAGACACCATGAGTTACATGGTTAGTTAGATACAGGCAGATCCAGTGGATAGATTCGAATTGCTACCTATTGCATTCGAATTCTTTTCCTATGTAAACTATTGTAACACCGGATTTTATTATTGTGAATGATACTGTAAATTCCTGATCAATACTCATTTGTTTCGTGTGTGGTTTGTTTTGTTCAGTTTGTATCTTCATACTCCTTTTACTGCAAATATTATTATAACTATCTACTTTAAGATCTAAATGGCATTCAAATTCTAATAAGATTGAGTTGTGGAAAGATTGAGATTGCGGAGGGCTATTTGGGGAAGGTTAATTTTATTTGTAGTTTAATGAAGACCCACAATTCGTAATATGCATTTGTGAAAGGGTCCTCGCGGAATGATCATTGCGGAAGGAACAGTAACTCAGAAAATCAGCATTAAAACAGTTAAATGAATTGAAGCCTAATTGTCAGAAATGGGTTCTGAGATTGGGAAATGTTGAACGAGCAAGTAAATTCCAATAATATGCAATAAACTCTCAATGTTAAATAATGTCATGTTACATCTAGGGACTTAAATATTGTGTCTTTAGATATATGTTATATAAAAAAAAAAATTAATTATGGATTTTTTAGGTGTGTTACATTATGTCATTGACAGTAGAAGCTTCCTACAACATGCTTATGGGAGCCATATTCCTATTAGGATTGTGTGGAAAAATTCTATATAAGTGAGATCCATTACATCCCTAATGTTATAGCGGATTTCACCACACTAGGTGAATCACACATTGTATGGCCTTCCCCTATCCCGTTGCAGACTCATTATTCCCTATGGACCATTTATTGTCTTTTGATGTATCATTGACCATCCCTAAAAACATTAGAAAAATGATATACGCGGCCTTTTCCCCGATAACCGCGTACATACGTGGATATTCCCTTATAGTCGCGTACATCGGGATGTGTGCATAATCCAAAACTGTTGGACCGTTCCTTGACTTGGATCCAACACATATGACTCCTGGCCTTCCATATGCCTTGAGATCGCACGGATTCGACCTTTCAGTATCACTTTGGAAAGATATATAAGGAACCATTGAGACATTGAAAGCAAGAGGAGAGAATTGAGAGTACCGAAACTATAGTCCATTGTTTCCAGAACTATACTTGAGTTTGCATCCCTTTGTCCCTTTGGAGAACTATTGTGTTCTTCCCAAGCTTGCCTTTGTTAGTGAGCTTTCTATCGGAGTGATGGAGGATTGAGGTGGTGGAGGCCCAAGTGGGGGATTCAGTTTCTCCGGTTCGCAGACGTGCCGTTGGAGGTTGTCACTTGTAATCTCTGATTCATATTAATAGAAATATCTTTTCCTGTCTAGTAATGTGTATTTTAATGAATGTTGCATCCATTGGAATATGTCAAATGCTTATACATTATTGATTATATATTCTAGAATAGATCTAACACCATGAAATATAGTATGCTTGTATTGTTTACTTGTTGTTGAGGACATGCTATAACAATTCAAACTGAAGATTGGAAAGCTCAACGGGGATCTACTTCAACCGTCCGGAATAAGGTATGAGGTTCGATCCTTTAGTGTTAGATGTTTTTATTTCTATTGCATATTGGGAAAGATTGATTTTTGTTGTCTAGCTGTCTGTTGTGGTACCCCAAGCCATAGGAATTTCTCTCCGTAACAGAATTGGCGACTTCGCTGGGGAGTTCCTAGTAATTGTCCTTTGGGGGTTGATCTTTTGGCATTCAATGTATTTGAAGTGCTCTCTCTCTCTTGTTTCTGTGTCGGGTATGGGGGTATGTATGCCTGGTAGAGCCTGATTGGTGTGAATTTAGTCTCAGCCTGTCTTTTTGCCTGGAATTTTTGCATCTTTTTCTTCCTATACGTGGATTTGTCACTTACAATCACGTATACACGCGGGTTCCTCTCGGATTTCCACGTATACACGTGGGTTCACTACGCACAGTCGCGTATACCCTAGTTTTTTGCCTTTTTGTGGAATATTGTGGATTGCTGGGTGAATGTTGTTAGTTGCTGAGTCTCCTTTGGCACTGCCTGAGTCTGTTAATACCTCTGTTTTTTACCGGAAATGTTTTTTTAGCCTAAATTTTTTCTTTTAGGAAAGTTCTTGTCATGGCATCTTTGATTTTTTGTTTGAGATTAGTGCATTAGAGTCCTTTTCCCTTAGTTCTTTGCTGGAATGTTGTTTATGTGTGCTTGCAGAGTCTGGGGTGGTTAGAGTCATTCTTTTGCTTTTTGTATCTCTTTATTTTCAAAAAATCCAAAAATATTTGCTTATCATCATGCATTGCATTATGCATTTTGCATTGTACTTGCATTAGATCTAGATTTGCTTTGGAGTAATAGTTAGGAATTCATATAGGGAAATTTGCATTCAGCATTTGAAGAAGAAATTGTGCATTCACGTAGTACGCATACCCTGTTTTCATGGACACAATGCATTTGCATTGATTGTTAGGTGTGCATTTTACTTCTTGTTGCGTCATAACACCATTAGTTGCACAACCATATCCTATTTTTGAGTAATAAATCCAAACTAAAATCAACGCTAAATAATATGAATTACACTCTTTTCTTTTCTAGGGTGCACCAACAAGCTTAGGTTTTAGGATCTTGGAATAGTTCATTGAAAGTTAATTCTCCAAGATCACTAAACTACAACAACTAGGTGTCTGTCCAGGGAGTGTGCGAAATCCTTTATATAACCAGCGTTCTCAGGAAGCTCCTCTCAAAAGGGAGTCAAGCACTACGCAGTGTGAGTGGTTGTTGATCGGGATAACCCCTGGTTGGTAACTGTGTAGCACTGGCGATATAGCCAGGATTGTATTCGTATCTGGGGGCTCTTTCAGGAGTTTCGGGCTTTGCTACCCTGCCCATACGGTCAATCCCGCTTGCGACTGTCCGCCTGAGCGTTGATTATATAGAGGTGACCTTAGTGACCTTACCTAGGATATCGAGGGGGTACGTGTAGAGGTTATTCTGCATGTGTCCCGGCCAAGTTGGGGTCGGAAAGCACAGTCGCTATACGTGTTGAAGCTGAGGGCCACAATAATTGGTTTCGAACCTCCGCTTGTGGTGACAAGGGCCTCTCAAGCCTCTCCTAGGTGAGACATACCGGCCACATTCGGGAGCTCATTTATCCAGCCCTTGTTTGCTTGCTTTTGGCTTTAGATTTGATAGTGATTGCTCTGTGCATGCTAGTTGGCCTAGGGTTGACGTAAATAGAGAGTCTTTGCTTTTTTGTTGAGTCATTGTGGAGTCGGGTGCAGTTCCGCGCCGTTCTCATCGGTTAGCAGGACTTACACCTTCCACTTCTCCTCCTCCTTTGGGAGAGGGGCATAGTCGGTCCAGGCGGACTGTGTCACACATTGATTCACACACCATGGAGGATCATTCAGAGATTATTCATGACCCACCTCCTCCTATTCGTATTGACGATGGGGAACTTACTCCTACATATGATCCCTCACCTGACCTAGCTGAGATCGGTCCCGTTATTTCCCAGATAGGATCTTTACATGATAGACCTACTTATACTAGGCCAGATTCCCCATTGACCCGATACCGGTATGGAATGTTGGAAGATGCCGAGACTCACTTTGACCCTCCTAGTACCAGTTATGGTGGTTATGTTACCACTAGTTTTCCTGTGCACGATTTGACGTTTCATTTTGAATCTGACTTTGATCCTAACACTATACCTGGGGGCATTCCCATGCCTTACCTTGCGGAGAGGTTTGGGAATACTAGTCACATTGCACCTTCCATCCCAGCGGTGGAAGCTACATCTTATGTACCTTCTAGGTCTAGAGTCAGTGATCCCATAGTGATACCAGGTTCTAGACGAGTGACGATAGGCACTAGCACATATCTTCTTACATAGATTCCTTTGTCCTCGCTTCCAATTTCTTCAAATGCAAACCCTACGCCTTACTCTCGTGGTCCTTCGAGTCGTCACGTAGCTACGAGTCAGATCTGTACTGCGATTACTAGACCAGTTGTGTCTCAAGCCTACATACCACCCGTTGTTTCGGGAGGTTATGTTCATATTTCTAGAGGTCAAGTTGCTACTTCCTTGACATATATTCCTACTTCCGGAATGTACATTCCTACCTATGGAGTGTCTCATGGGGCATCGCAGCCAATGACCTATGGACCCTACCA
>LPNX010730017.1:0-23916 GCA_001517045.1 Pseudotsuga menziesii | reverse complement strand
CCTGTTTGGTGAAAATGACTCTCGGGTGGGGGACTGTGTGTTTTTTTTTTTTTTAAATTTACAAAACGCGCACGCATTATGGAACTACAAAATGCTTACGCGTTTTGTAGTTCTATAACGCGTGCGCGTTTTGTAGTTATATAATGCGTGCGCGTTATTGTTACCTAGTCTACATGTCTGCTGACATGTCAGGCTCGGATTTACTATTCCAAGTGCTATGGAAGAGGAGCGCGTTCTTTTTCTATGTAACGTCAGCGTGTTCCTAAAAAGTGAGATTGCATCTAAAAGGTCCCTCAACTTCTTGCACACACCCTTATTTATTTTAATATTTAAATAAAGGAGACACCTATCCATTGGAGACTATTACATGAGTGTTCACTGACCCACTAGGAGGAAGGAGCAGTTGTAGAAGGCTGATTTACAAGTGGCGGCACTAGCATTTCACTTTCTAACTATTGCAGGAGCATAATCCCTAAAAAAATGTTCATGTTCCCTGAGAGGGGAAACTGAGCTGGTGGCTCATTTAATTCCAAAACTGACCCAAAGACCTAGGCAATATTATATAAACCATCAAATTGAGCAGGAGGCTCACCACTCATTCTGATTTCTAAGGGAATGCACCTTGTGACTGTTGCAAACTGAAAAGTCAGGCACACAAGCAGGGATGATTTTATGGGCGAATTATAGCCCAATGGCAAATTTTAAGGGTTACCGAAAAAAAAAGTGGGCGAATTTTTATATTAAAATGTTATTATTTTATTTAATATATTCGCCCATTATTTATTTTGTATATAACTATGCCAAGGTAAATGGAATTCATCTCGATTTAGGGAAAATCTAGAAAAGAATATTAACCCACGAAATTATTTATTTTTGCCCACATTCGCCTAAATTTTTCCATGTGCGAGGAGATATTTGCCCAAATTCGCCCAATTTTTTCCAATTGGGAGGAGAAATGAAGATTGTTCGCCATATTTATGGATAATAGTTTGAAAAATTGATATTTCGCCCATGATTTATGGATAATACGATTAAAAGTTTTGACCATATAATAAATAACCAGGCTTTCACCCAACTAGATTTCTTAGAAGGGGTTCATGTAGTCTGATCGTAGGATCGACCGTTTCTCGGTTTTTGGCTTTCTTCGTCCAGGGCAAAGCTTATGTCAAGCCTTTTTGCCCATCCTCTCTTTGCACTGTAAATACCGCGATAGATTTTGGTCTCTGAAGGTCAGTAGGGTTTTGATATTGAGGTTGTTTAAGGGTTTGGTTTAGCCAATAGCGACAACAGCAGAAGCAGAGCAATGGGGTCTTCTAAGGCTGTGGAAAAGGAGATCATGGAGCTCTTTGAGAAGGCGAAGAAGGCCGCGAACAAAGCCATGCAGACATAGATGATGCCCAAAAAAATCACATAAAAGCACTTGCAGACATAGATTCCAAAGTTTAGTATTTATATTTTCCAAATGCTCTGCACAAGTGGTAGTTCAATATTGGGCACACAAGTTCATCACTTAAAACTTGCATGTTGTTAAAAAACAGTCAAATTGATAGACTAGCATACACTGGACTACTTTAAAATTTTAAACTAATTTTAAAACTCAAGGTTACGACAATAGGTATGGGGGGTGCATCATTTTGTGGTCATTCTAAAAAGGAATATCAACACCGGTACAAGTTTGATTTGGCATTCTATTTATAGAATGTGCATATTCTTAACTCATTGTTGATCTCATCCAAGACAAGTGCACTCAGCCTATGTATGTTCCAAATCATTTCTAGTTAAGTCTCCATGCAGAGCGGACTCTAATTTTAGCAAAATTATTTTGTTGTTTTGGTTTGCACATTAAGAGAAAGAGTTTCACCCTAATTCAAGTGGTGGTTTAAGTTGTTATCTACAGTAGGGCACACCCCCTAGTGAATAGATCTGGTTTATTTTTTCCATTACAGGGAGTAAACAACAGTTGGCTTTCACAAAAATAGGTTGAATGGAATGGGGATGAATGCATACATTCCATCAACATTTCAGAGATTATTAGACATGATATGAGTTGTTTTTAGTTTAGGTCAAATTACATACAATTATAATAAGGAAAAAGCATATCATGCAGAATGTGGAGAATAATTAGGACCATAGAACTAAGACTGGGAAAACACTCAAACTACCATCAGATTGGAGTTTAAGGTGAACTAGACTTGCATGTCATAGTTACCATTCATATCATGCAGAGAAATGGTTCTTTGAGGCCTACAGTGGACATTTCTAGGTCAAGTGAGGCCTATGAGAACAAAAGAGTTGATTGTTATAAGAGTTGGAAAATTTCAAAGACCATTTATTGTATTTCTAGATTGACAGATAATAAAGTTTTTTTCTTGCTCCATCATTTTCCTTATTGCTTTGATGCGTGTTTAAATGCTTGGATAATATATGCTTGATTACTTTCTTGTGTAGGTTGTTAGGTTAACTAGCTGATTAGACGATTGTATCTTTGATTTGTATCAATTATTGCAGGTTTTAGTGATCTCCCTAGCCCCTTAGGACCTACAGTGAGCTACAACACACCCTATCTCCCTCATAAGATCTAGGATAAAGTATTTATCCATTAAAACCCTTTCATTCGAAGCCATGCCCTGTTGGGATCAAGATTCTTCTATCTTGGAAGCCTCACCTCTATTCTCATCTCCTCTTTTAGACAATCATTCTAGCCCATATTTGACCCCATCATCTCTAGAAAGACACCAGTCTTCTCTGGTCCTCCCCTCCAAGTTGTTTTAGGTTTTATATGATTCTTGCTTACCTACAGCTCTATCTCATCAAGTGAAATAACTAATAAGTGCAGGTACAGTTAGGGATACCACCCTTCGAGTTGGTATGCACCAAACCTAAAGAAAGAGACATGTATGTCGAGGTGACAGTGGGTGTAGTGTCTTGAATTTGATTTAGATATTCATAGAGGAAGCAGTGCAATTTTGAGTGCAAGCACATCATTACATACATGATTACAACATGGGGTAAAAAATAGGGTGTTACAGGGGAAACTTTAAACACATTAACAAGTACCTGAAACTTATCAAAGGAAAAATTTATAACAATTGAGACTTGCATTTGAAGAATTACAATAGAGTTATTTCGACCTAATGTGCTCCATCAGTTCACCAAGGAGACCAATGAATACTGTGGTGTTATTTTCTATGTAATTACTGGTTAGTTGAATCTTGTGATATGATCTTAGAAGATAGCTTCAAATGAATGCATCTTATGGCCCCTGCTCATGTGATTTTGGAAAAAATGAACTTTTGATAATAATATTTTTAAAATAAGTTTTGACATAATACTTTTCCAAATGGATCCTAGCCAAGCCACTTAAGGGTCATTTACCTATAAATGTACTTGCCAGTGATATTCTTTCTTGACACTTCCTAGTAGTTTGCTTTCAGTAGTTAAGTGTCATGCTTGTGGAAAATATATGGAATGTTTCCTTAACAATGATATCGTGTACAAGTGGGTTACTCATGAATGACTTATTGCAACCTCAAGAGAGGCCCCTATAGACTCTGGTGAAGTCCTTATTTGCTTTATAAATGCAAAGCAAAGATTAATAACTCCATGGTGGTTTTACTTAATGGCTGAAATTAGTTAATAGAAAAACATTACATAAGACTAAGTGTATCCCCTTGGGGAGCACCAGTCCTTTTTGTCAAAAAGAAAGACGATACTTTACGTCTATGTATAGACTATCGTCAACTTAATAAAATGACAATTAAGAATAGGTATCCTCTGCCCCGCATTGATGATCTGTTTGATCAGATATGCAGAGCGACGATATTCTCAAAGATCGACTTAAGATATTGGTATCACCAAGTCAGAATTAAATATGAAGACATCTTTTAAACTGCCTTCAAGACAAGATACGGGAACTATGAGTTTGAGGTTATGCCCTTTGGGCTAACTAATGCTCCTACAACCTTCATGTGCTTAATGAACAATGTCCTAAGTAAACACTTAGAAAATTCGTAGTCATCTTTATAGATGATAGATTAATTTATTCTAAAACAAAATAAGAACGTGATGAACACCTGCAGATAATACTACAAGTGTTAAGAGAACATTAGCAATATTCTAAGTTCAACAAATGTGAATTTTATAAAGATAAGATACAATATCTAGGGCATGTAATATCCGAAGAAGGGATACCGGTAGACCTGGATAAAATAAAATCTATAAATGATTGGCATGTTCCTAAGGACGTAACTGATGTACGATCCTTTATGGGAATAACAGGTTATTACAGAAAGTTTATTGAAGGATTTTTTAAAATTGCAAATCCTATAATCTCATTACAGAAAAAAGATAAGAAATTTATTTGGGATCGGAAATGTGAAGACAATTTTAATAAACTAAAAGGATTATTAACCACTGCACACATTCTAAAAATAGCGGATCCAGACAAAGACTTCATTGTATGCACAGATGCATGCAATGAATGTTTAGGTGGAGTACTGACACAAGAAGGTCATGAAATTGTGTATGAATCAAGGAAGTTAAAAACTCACAAAAAGAACTACGCAACTTATGACTTAGAGTTGGCTGCCACAATCCACGCCTTAAAAATGTGGCTCCATCACCTAATAGGTAAAAGATTTTTGCTAATCTCTGATAACATAAGCCTAAAATATATGTTTGATCGACAAAATATAAATGTGAAGCAAGCTAGATGGCTAGATTTCCTTAGCGAGTATGATTTTGAAATCAAACACATTAAAGGGAAAGAAAATCAAGTGGTTGATGCCTTAAGCAGAAACACAGTAACAAGTTTTGTAGTTGCCATTAGCAGTTACAAAACTAATTTAGAAGATAAATTGGAAGAAGGAATAAAGTTGGACCCGGGATAGCAGAGTTTAAAAGAAAAAGTAACTCAGAATGTATCTGAAAATATAATTACAGATTATAGTTTTGATGAAAAGGGTCTAACATTGTATAAAAACAAAGTTTATGTGCCAAATATACCGGAAGTTAAATTGTTGATTTTGAATGAAGTACAAAAAAGTCCTTATTACGGACATCCGGGGTATCAAAAGATGATAACAATGATAAGAAAATAGTATTTTTGGCCTAATATGAAAAATAAAGTTGTTGAATTTTTAGCTAGGTGTATCAAATGTTAGCAAGTTAAAGTTGAACATCAACACCCAGCAGGTCTCTTGCAACCATTACCAATTCCAAATTGGAAATGGGAAGTCATCAGTCTTGATTTTGCAACTAGCTTACCTAAAAACTAGAAACAAAATGATTCAATAATGGTAGTTGTGGACAAACTAAGTAATGTAACACACTTTATACCTTTTAAAACAACTCATAGAATTGATAACATTGTTGACATCTTCATGAAAAAAAAATTCCGCTTGCATGGAATTCCAAAGGTAATAATTTCTGACCGAGATCCTAAATTTGCTGGTAATTTTTGGAAATATGTATTCAAAGGGATAGATACTAAATTGAATTTCAGCACTATTTATCATCCACAAATGGATGGACAAACAAAAGAGTCAATCAAGTACTAGAAGATATGTTACGAATGTATGTTAGAGACTATCCCAAGAAGTGGGAAGACTATTTGCGCTTAGTTGATTTTGCTTATAATAACCATTATCAAGCCTCAACAAAGCTTAGTCCTTTTGAAATATTATATGGTAGAAAATGTAACACTCCTATTACATGGAGTAATCCAGTTGATCGTTTGATGTTAGGACTTGAATTGTTAAAATAACTGGAACTAACAATGAAACATGTATAAGGAAACTCGAAAACTGCTCAAGACAAACAAAGGATTCATGCCAACCTTAAAAGAACTCCGAAGGAATTCCAAGTAGGTAAGCATGTATTTGTTAAGGTGAAACCCATAAAGAGCTCAATTAAACTAGGGAGTTGTGATAAATTAGCACCCAGGTATTGCAGACTGTTCGAAATATTGGCAAAAGTGGGGCCAGTGGCATATGAGTTAGTTTTTCCACCTAATATTAGAATACATAACATATTTCATGTTTATATTTTGAAAAAGTATATACATGATGCCACTCATGTGATTGACTGGAATGTGATTCAGGTAGAACCAGAAGGATATTTTCCGATGGAACCAGACTGTATTCTCGACAGGGGGAAAGTTTTTCTCCGAAATCGCACCATTAGACAGGTAAATGTGCAATTGAAACACCTCAGTCCAGATGAAGTGACCTAGGAATTATAGAGCGATATGCAAGTGGCATGTCCATCTCTGTTCCAAGAAGACTCAGAATAACTTAAGAAACATCGAGGACAATGTTGAGCTTAAGGAGGGGTGTTTGAAACATACCCCGAACTGAAAAATAAATATTTATTATTTATTTCAGGAAAAAAAAAATTGTGTTAAATTTATTATAAATTTTATGACCAAGTGGGTCAACGATGACTGTAATTGAAGAATTATTTATTTTAATAATTAATTAAATGAGACACCTATCCAAGGGAGACTGTTAAATGAATGTTCATTGACCCATTAGGAGGAAGGAGCAACTGTAGAAGGTTGGTTGATAAGTGGCAGCACTAGCATTTCACTTTCTAGTTGTTGCAGGAGCATAATCCCTAAAAATGTGGTCATGTTCCCTGAGAAGGGGAACTAAGATGGTGGCTCATTTAATTCCAAAACTGACCCAAAGACCTAGGAAATATTATATAAACCATCAAATTGAGCAGGAGGCTCACCACTCATTCTGATTTCTAAGGGAATGAACATTGTGACTGCTGCAAACTGAAATTTCAGGCAGACAAGGAATTCTATGAGGAGATAACTAAAGTGATTTGTTGAGATAAGTCTGGTACTGATTGCTAAGTTGCAGCAAGTTTGTTGTGTGGGATATATTCGGAGATCTTGTGAACAACTCAGGGGTCCTAAGAAGGTAATCATTGGCTGATTCAGGAGAAGGTTGGGTGGAACAATCTCCTTTGGGTGTTTGTCCCCTTTCTGCATTCTATCCAAGTTCAATTGTTATTTAATTTTTTTGAATCTGTACTTTCATTTGGAATATGTTCTGGAATTGTAATTAGGATGACTAGATATATTATAATCTCTTTGTCTGGATGTTGTTAGGAAGCTACATGTATTGGTATTCAATTTAAAGGATAAGTCTACAGGTTTAGTATTTTCTGTAAAAATATTTCATAACCTAAATGATGTTCTTTTGTATCAGTTTAGATTTTGTCTACAAGTATTACAAACTAGTAAGAAAATTAGTATTTATGATATAAATTTTGTAAACTAAGTTTAGATTCAAGTAAACTTTGTATCGCAATAAAGACTAGTAAAATTCCTATAGTAAACAAAAACACCGAGACCTACTATCACCTAGATATTCAATTATGAGAATCTATGTATATAAATCTGCTTAGGAACAAAAATCTATTACAACACTGTAAACTAATTAGGGTTAAAACCTAAAATAATATTTATACAGGATTAAGCTTAACCTGAATCATATGGGACATATAGTGTTCAGATCCAAGTTTCCTCCTTAATACCCTTGCTTTTACAGTAATATTTCTAGGATAAGTGTCCTATCTTCTTAAAATAAACTCTAGAACTATTTCAGAATAACCAAGGTTTTAAATGAATAGTAATAACTAAGCTAGTTTCACATTAGTTCTATATAAGGGCATCTTAGACCCAGTCTCTTAGTTATTAAATTGTTTAATAACACCGAGTCAGGATTATCGACATACCATAGCACTGGTTACAGGATTCAGGTAAGGCTAGTGTTGTTATGTACACTATTTTACTTGCAGAAGAAAGTTACAAACAACCTTAAGGCTTAATATTAATTAATTCTGAAACAATATCATTAACTAAACAGAGTTAATTCTTCTAAACAGAGGTTCTACTTTGTTTTATTCGAGAAAGGCTTCACGACCTAGACTGTGAAATAGAGTGATTTTGGAAGTTACCTATGGTCTCATGACCTATTGTTAATTCATTAACAAAGTTAAACACACAAAGTAAAAGCCCTCACAGAATCTCATCAAAATATATACAAGAAGTATCTTAAAAACAATAGTCAATATTCACAAGAGGCCTTATGGCCCTCTCCCTAAACAACATGCGTTTCAAGATAAACGCTTCACGGTCTTTTCCAAAATGTTTAAATAAAACAATGAAACCCTAAGATCATAACTGAATCTACACAGTCATATTATTTTTTTTAACACAAATGGGTAAATTTATTAAAATGGAGAAGACTGGTATATTTTGGCAAATGCCAATCAACCGAGTTACAAATATCTAGAAATCAAGAGACTGCACTGAAGCTTACTCTGAATAGAATTACTAACAACTGAAAATATAGTTAGTGACTGAGAGAAAGTCCAGTATTGTATAGGATGAAACACACTTGGTTCCCCGTCAATACTGAAAATTCCTTGAGGAAGGATGCATCCTTCATTTTCCAGGGAATCTGCAAATTTATTTAAACCCCGAAGAATATGATAGGATTCCACACTGTCAAAGTCTTTAAAAATTTCTTAATTCTCTGCAACATTACATTCAAGAGAGAGTTGTTGAAGGTGGCTACTATATTTAGAGTTTTCACCAACATCTCAGAATCACCAAAAATTTGCAAGTTGAATTGCCATAAGTAAACTGTAGCATACAACCTGATTGTTTGTCATCAGCCGAGACCCCAACTGAAGTTGAGATGAATAGAACTATCTGGGAAGAAAATGACACCACCGGTGCCAAATACCCTGAGGTTCCCTTTGGAAGCTCCATAAAAAACTACAACAACTGAAACAGAGCACATCCAATTTTTTTTTAAAGAATCTTTAGTTCCACGATATTTCCAATGCAAGGATTTAGATGGTTTAAGGAATTTCAAATTGTTTCCTGAAACAACTGAGGTAGGTCCCATCCTCGATGGAGCCGAGAGGGAGGCCGTTGAACAACCTTAGGATTCAACAAACCAGTTTTTGGAATTATGGACAACGAGCTGGATAGAAGGGGTCGTTTCATTGAAGATACACTGTTATTTCTAATTAGCCACAACGCCCACCAAGTAAATTTTAAAATTGAATGCAAATGTAAATGCAAGATGGTTGAGGAAGCTTTCAAAGGTCAACTGGCATGCCATCCCAAGTAAAGGACCGAAACTTAAGACTGAATTGTGATATATCAAGTCAAATCCTGAAGAATTAATTCCTAGACTTTTCTAGAAAATACACATTCAACGAGTAAATGATCTACAATTTCAAAAGCAGAATTGCATAAGCAGCATCGGAAGGGGCCATTAAATCCATGTTTAGCAAGGTTGTCTCCTGTCAACAGCTTGTTCTTTAATGCGAGCCACATAAAAAATTAACCTTTGGCATACATTGAGAAGCCTAGACCGATTTCCATATTGTTGGAGAAAAGATAGAACTCTATAGAGAATGAAGAGCGCTAAATCCTTTAGCAGCTGTATAAACACCATCTTTTCCCTATCCCCAAGAATCTTTTAGGGAATAATGAACATGAGACAGACCTAAAAGAGATAAAAGGAACAAGTGATTTTGATATTTTAAGCAAACAGGTAGATCTGGAATTGACCAACCTACCCAGTTCCCTAAGCTATCCCAAAGGCATATGTCAGCCAGACGAAGAAGGCCCTTATTTGTAGCCCAGTTCATAATCTCTGTTAGAAAGAGATAGAGGAAAGAGATGGGTTCCCGAATATTTTGTCCTCCCGTAGGAGTATTCTTTTCCCATTGCCTGGAATTCTAAATAATTTATGATTAAAGAATTCAAAACCTTTTCTACATGAATTCCAAATAGCAGAACGCGTCGAGGTATTTGCAGAGGAGAGATTTCTCAGTGAACTGCCTTTGATATATTTCTTAAAAAATATCTTGCTTACTGGATGGTTATTATCCACAAAAATCTGCCAGAGAAGCTTGCCACTCAGTGCCAGATAAGCTAGACCAGGGTCCCTAATTTGAAGACCACCTGCTGAGAATGGCCTCTTAAGATCTTCCCAATTTACCAAATGCAACTTTTTTAGACATCCTTTACCACCCAACTAAAGAAAATCCCGCAACAATTTAGAAATCTGAGCAGATATACTCTTAGGGGATAATAGCAATGAGGACTAGAAAATAGGATAAGTTGAGAGAATAGCCTTGATCAAGATCAGTTTCCTAGCCTTAGTTAGTCACTGACCACCCCAAAACGCAATTTTTTCCTTTAACTTTGCTAGAACTTCAAGCCAATGAGAGGGAGGCAACGGACCAAGGGTTAGAGGAAGACTCAAATACTTGAACTTATCCCATTTGTCGAAGCGAGAGAAGCCCAAGAAACCTGATATTCATAGAATTGCCGAGGGTTCAACATTCCAACTGTAAACAACACCCTTGGTTTTATTTATCAAGGCACTAGAGGAAATGCAGTACTTTAAAAGGGTATCATAAAAATACCAAGCAATATTCATAGAGGCCCCTCCTAGGAGCAAGGAGTCATCTGCAAAAAGAGCATGATTGATTGGGTCCACTCCCCTGGTAATCCTGATACCCGGAATATATCCAGCTTCCTTATAAAAGATCAGTTTTCTTCTAAGAATTTTGGCCATCAAGATATATAGGAAAGGGGACATTGGGAAGCCTTGGAGAAGACCTCTAGAAGCTTTGAAGAAGTCAATAGGTCTCCCATTAACTAATGGAGCTAACCAAGGACCATCAGTGCAAGCTTTGATCAGACTTACAAACTCAGAACAAAAACCAAATGAGAGCAAACCATCATAGAGAAAGGGAAGCTTAACTCTGTCAAATGCATTCTTCATGTCCAACTTAATTAACATACCTTTCTTTCTCCTTTGGAAGCTTGAGTGAAGAGCTTCCTGGACCTGAATTACATTATCCACTATGTGTCTATCTTTCACAAATCCACCCTAGAGAGGAGAAATCAACTTGCCTAGTAATAGCTTAAATGTATTGGCGAGAATTTTGGCCAAGATCTTATAGGAAACATTACACAATGAGATAGGACGGAATTTGTCAAAGGAAGAGGGATTAACTTCCTTGGGGAGGAGGGCAAGAAATGTAGAGTTGGTGCACCCTCCCACTTTCACTTTTCTTTGAAAGGCAATCACCATTCGAACCAAGTCTAATTTGATGATGGGCCAGCAGGATTTATAGAAGTGAATGGAAAATCCATCTAGCCCGGGAGCCTTGTCAGACTCCATAGCCCAGTTGATATCAACAATTTCTTTTTCGGTAAAGGGCTTCATTAAATCATAATTATCCGCAGCATTAACCAGAGAAGGGATATTCACCAACAATTCAGTAGAAGCATCCTTATCATTGATACCATCATCCTGGAAAAGAAGCTGATAGTGCTTGCTAGCATACAGTTTTAGCTGATCTTGACCTTTAACAAAAACGCCCTCTCCAATAGCAATTTCAAAGATGTAGTTTCAGGACAATCTGATCCTGCATTGTCTATGAAAATAAGCAGTGTTCTTATTGCCAGCCTTAAGCCAAAGACAATGAGACTTTAACCTGTGGTGCTCTTCTTCATGTTTGAAAGATTCAGTAGTACTAACCTGAGCCAATTTCTCCATCGCTAAGTGAGAATTAGAGATGTCAATGTCTTCCACACCCAATTGAATTTCAGCTAAATCAGAAACTTGCACAACCCTATAGATCGTAGGAGAAGGTGAGGGAATTTTGATCCACTGCTTCAACGCAATTTTGGTATTTTTCAGTTTTTGCTCCCGAAAAAAGCTGGGAGATCCAACTATGTACTGAGACCAGGCTTGGGAAACCACTTCAAAGAACCCCACTCTATTGATCCAGAGAGGGCTATATCTGAAAGGAATTGGCCCCAACTCCTCTTCTCTTTCAAACAACAGAGAAATCGAGTGGTGGTCAGACATTAGCTTCGATAATATTTTGGTTAAGACAAGGGATTCCCATCAAATAGACAAATGCTGACAAGAAATTGATCAAGTTTGGCTGATATATTTGTAGCTCCTGCTCTATGGTTGGACCAAGTGAATCGACCGGACTTTGGTTTGAGATCGTTCAAATCCCAATTTATAATTATCTCCTCCACAAAATCGAGCATGAAATCTCTACCGCGCAACCCACCCTTTTTTTCATTAGGAGACAGAGAAATATTAAGATCACCTGCTATCACTAAATTAACTGGAGAACTGACCTCTAAAAATTCTGATATCAAATTCCAGCAAATTTGTTTTTCAATGTAGTTGACAGGCATGTAGATATTGAACAAGGATATTGAAATCCTACTAGAAACATGAAGGAGTTCTATGAATATCCAATGCTGGGTGGAAAAATACTTTTTTAAATAAAATTTCTCTTCACACCATAAGGAGGCCTATCCCCCACAGGTGCCTCTAGCACTGACTGCTTTTCCAGAATTTAGCTTCCACTTATTTTTACTTAAAAGAAGGAGTACCTCCTCATCAACCTTGGTCTCTTGGAGTAAGACAATGTCTGAAGGGACCATTCTCAAAAGGTCATTTACAACATCAGCCTTGAATGGGTTCCCTAGTCCCCTACAATTCCAAGAGACTAGTTGCATTACTTACCTGAGTTAGAGGGAGTTATTACTCCCTTTGGAGGCCTGGTTCTTTTATTCCTCCCGTAAGACATTTTGATGGTGGACCGACTTCCTTGAGTCTTAAGTCTCTCAGCCTCTTCTTCCCAAAGCTCCTTCTTAGATTTCCTACCACCCTTTTTAGATAGCTATTCAATGGAGTTTTCATTAGAGGAATTAGAGCTCTCAGCCAGTTTCTTTCGAGCAATATCAGCATAAGAAGGGGGAGAGCAGTCCCCAACAGGAAGAGGAGGATCTCCATCCATAATAGGAATCGAATGAATAGAGCCAGCATCTACAAAATCCTTCTCAATCCCATCTAAGTGTTGAACTTCACCTTCTTCGAGATCTGAGGAACTAAGGACAGCAAAATGATTGGAAGGACCAATAGGGGTGTTAACAGGGGCTTCTGAACAACAAGATCATTAGCCACTATTTTTCCTTCTTTGTTCTTCTTTCTGGGTCCTGAATTGGAATTTCCTGCTTTCTGAACAAGATTCCACTGCTCATTTTCCTCATTAGAATTATCCTCTTCTCCTTTTTTCTTACAATTTCGAGCAAAATGTCTATAACCGTGACAGAATCTGCATTTAAATGGGATTTGTTTGTAATCCAACTCTTGGGTATGAGACCACTCAGCAACTGTTAGATTGATTGCCTCCGGAAGGCCAGTCTCCAAATCTATTTCCACGTAGACTCTCGCACAAGAAAATTGATCTTTACGTTGAGCCCTGTCAATATATTTACCTAGTTTGTTCCCGATGGCTTCGAGGGAAGATGAGTTCCAACAATGCAGAGGGAGATGAGGTAACCTGACCCAAACATGAACTACAGATGGAACATCCTGCATGGGATAAAAATCTAGGGTCCATTTATTCAAGTAAAGTCCCTAAGGGCCCATGAAGTATGGACCATTCCGGAATATAAGATCACGATCTTCTGCAGAGTCAAATACAAAAATGTAATAACCTCTCCCAACAAAATGGTTACGGATACCATCAGATATTAGTGTACGCCAGTTCCTCTGCACCCACTCGTCAATGTCCTTAGGAGATGGCCGAAGACTAGTAAACTACCCAATTAACCCACGTTCTGCTAAATTTAGAGCCGAACGGCAAGTTTTATCAGCTGGGAGTTCTACAGAAGGAATGTCCACTTTCTTGACAAACTTCTGAGCAGGCGCACCTTTCCTCTTGCCACTAGAAGCTATCAATTTCTTGAAAGCCTCTAGGTCTAGAGGAAGAGGCAGGGGGGCTCCCCTCAGAACATCAGAGCAACTCCACCAACAATGGCAGAGCAGACCTCCTCCAAAGACACTCAACTGAGCTTGAACTAGGTACAGACAAAGAAAGGACTCTTCTAGCAAGCCAAGGCTGCACTCAGGTCCAGACTCAGGCTGATCTTATGGAAAAGGAGTCCAGACTCCTCTACAAGAAAAATAAAGCATGTACACCCTGATTCCTAGAGAAACCAGAAGCAGCTCACACAAGAAGACACCCAACCAATAGAAAGAAACTGGGAGAAAAGATCAAAGCAGGTCAATGAAAATTACCCTTGGTGGAGCAAATTTCCCAGCAGAACCATTGGAGGAATCAAATCAGCACTCACCGGTAATAGCAGACCTGCAAAACACGTCGATCAAGAGTCGAAGAACTCACGAATTTAGTTTAAAAATGTTCTTGGAGGCAAAAATGCGATCAGCGGCATTGGCTTTTGGAAGACAGTCATACTATTTTTAACAACTAGCCGCATGACCCTTTTATTTTTATAAACTGAAATAGCATCAAGAGAGGCCTCACGACCAAATCCATCTTCTTGTAATATTTTCCCAAAACCCCGCTAACTATCGAATGAAGGAAAACAACTATGTAACAATTAAATTAATATCTAAACACATATTTACAAATGCATCATGCTATCAAAGTTAGACAGTAATAATTACTGTAAACATTTGGCTCTATATTCTTTAAGATATCTCGTAGCCACATTACAACATTACCTAAAAACCACACAGAGTTAGGTAACAGTCAAAGTCTTTTGACAGAGGCCTTACAGCTCTCATCAAAGCACGACGGTAAGGTTTAACATCCTTATCATGTTATACCAAAATGTAAACATTAAAAGGAACAACTATGCAAGTTGAGAGAAAGAAAGTATAAACAGTCGCGATATGGAAACAAGGAAACCATTTACAACTCTTTAACAGTGCTTACAAATAGCTATGCTGGGTCTTTACAGAAATGTATCCATTACAATATCAAACTAGTAGCAAAACTGTATTTAGGTTAACAAGAGTGGCTTTCTAAGCACCAAAAAAAAAACAAATCTACAAATTAAAGGCTCATAGCCACATTGTTGTGCACTGTAAATCAATTAAGCTACAAATCCCTCACGGGTCAAACAAACTGAGGGTCCGTATTATATAAATACAATTGGCAGAATTGAAATAGAAGTACTTTTAAACACCTTATCTCTCCAAAAGAAAGTGGCATAGTCGCAGGACTCCACATGAAGTGCTTTATTTACATTTATGGAATGAGACATAGTCACTTAGTTTTTGAAAATAAACAGAGTTGCGGTATCGAAACCCTCATGGGTTCTTACAGTATTAACATAAACAACAGAACTGAAATGTTTATACAGCTTAAACTTTCGACAGTGGTGTTGTGGCCTGGAAATTCGCAGGCGGCAACAGTAAGGGATTCTCCCCAATCAGCGTTCCCAACTAGACCGCTGACTGTTTGGTATAGGGAATCCGTCCGGTTTACGGTCCGGCTACCGTAGGTCAAAGTAACAACAAGGGTTTACCGGTTGCGGCCCGGTCCACCGGAAATTTGTATTTTGACTTAATGTATGCAATGCATGCCTATCTTAACTATGCAGAGTGATAAAGATGCCAGGAACCACACAATGTGCTGCGCAGGTTCTTACCTCTCGTCTTAGGTTCTTGAACATCTAAACCACAAGGAAGTAAAACAGCTAACAATCTAAACACCTAACTATCTATCCCCGAGGAGCCAGACAACGATTATTAATGAGTAATGCATCATTTCCATGTATAATAAACACATTACAGATAGCTGCTATTTGTATTTACAACACACGAACCAGAATATCTTCTAACAATCAGATAGCTAACTGTTATATGTAACACAAGCATTACTTCCGAATGAATTTTCCACAAAATTAAATCAGAAACCATCCAACAAGACATAGGTCACAGAGTTAGAACGATCTCATGATTTATGGACATAAGCTGAAAAATAAAGTAGTTCATCTTTCTGCCATCCATCGCATAACATTTGGAAACTTCACAGCTCTTTCTCCAATAGGCAAACTAAAATCTTTATTGCAAAATGAAGTAGTTCTTCTTACAATAGGTCCTCCAGTGTTCCTCGAAAAAAAAGCCCCTTCCTTGTCTATCTTCCCTAGTTTTATACAAAAACAGAATTGGTTGGGTTGCCCAAAGTGACCTTTGGGCTCCCCAACGTTTCAATTCCTTATAACCTTTTACAAAATATTAAATTATACAAAAAGTTGACCGATCTTTCTCATGAGGGGGGTCCCGATTGGTCCTCCAAGAATTTTCTCCATGCTGCTGCTTTAGCAGCGAGACCCTCAAACGAGTTGGGTTCCAGGAACTGAATGCTCAGCTCGAATTTGTCAGCTTGGTTCCGAATGGCTTCAACTCTGGCCGTGTTCAAACGTACCTGCTCCTCCAAGAGTTGTATACTAATGGCTGTGTGGCCTATTTAATTTCTGAGGATTGGTTCATCAATAGCTCTGATGCATTGCACTTTGGCCTCTTCCTCTTGTTGCCTTTTCTGCAACATTTCTACAAATGTATCATGAGTTGGGAACTCGTGTAGTCTCTGTTCAGCTTCTGCTTGACAACGGTTGTATGTGACCAGGGCTCTCCTGAAGAATTCTGCGCATGCTCCCTTCGTTTTCTTGACATTCTTCTGGAAGTCTTCTGCAGTGTTGTCGGCGAATTCTATCAGGTCATGGTCCCTTTTCAAAGCTTGTTTATCCTTGACTACTAGCTCAGTTGGGACTTCCTTGTCATCCTCCACCCTGGTTATCCTTGAAGTCAGTACTTCAAGGATGTCTTGCGACCTGTCCACAAAATAAGAAGCGGTGTTTAAGATTTCATCCAGTCTGCCATCAATCTGGAGGACTTGACATATTTCCTCCTCTAGAGCAGTTTGCAGGTACAGCACCTTAGCTTTCTGAGCCAAGATGTGTTCTTTAACCGGTTGCAAATCGACCTGCTGTGCCTTTGCTGCTTCCAGCTTCTTTTCCAGCTCCTTAACGCACGAGGTATTGGATTCATATATGATACTTTGCTGCTCCTTCAGGTCATCTATCTTCACCCTCAGCTGCTCCTTTTCATCCTTTAACTCTTGGATTTCCTGTTGTGCTTTTCCCAAGGCTTCTTGTGTTGTTTCTTTCGCTTGTGCTTCCTTCTGAATGGCGTGGATTTCGCTCTTTGTGGCCTCCATTTCCTTAAGCACCTGCTCATATTTTCTTTTCAATCTATTTCCGTCCTCTTTTTCCCTTCTCAGGGTGTCCTTGAGCTGAGCGGAGGTTTTCTTGGATGATTCTATCTCGATCATCATTCGGTCTATGTTATCCTCCGTAGCATGTATTGCTGCCTTCCCAGCCCTTATGACAAACCTTGGATCTTTATCTGTCGCGACCATCATGGCTTTATCTGTTATCATTGTACTGGTCATTGCTCCAGCCTCTACCTTTCTCTCAGTTCTCCTCATAATCCTTTTGGTAGCCCTGTCATAGTATACTGTGCTGAAATCAGGGACTTCTTCCCCTTTTTTCTGTGCAAAGGGTACTAACTGCAGCGTGGGGGTTGTAGGAGTGAGAGTAGTGGGCATTTGAAGGGTTTGAACCTTAGGGATTTCCTCACCCTATCTCTGCTCTGTTTGTGATCCAGCAGCCAGTTGTTGTGTCAACTCTGTCTTCTATGCTTCCTGTTCCCGAAGCTCTTCGTCCAGCGTTCTCTGGGCTTCCTCAGCTGCCTGCATAGCAGCTTCCTCTGTTTCCCGGGCTATTTCCCTTACTTGTTCAGCTGCTTCCTGGGCAACTTTCCTCTTTTCTTCTTCTCCTTTCTGGAGCCATTCTGCAGCCTCCTCTTCTAGCCTCTGGGCCTCTTCTCTTATCCTTTGGGATGCTTCTTCAGCCTGAGCCTGCTCAGCCTTCTCTTGTTCAGATCCTTTTCCACCCTTGGTGGAGTGCTTCGGTTTGAACCTCTTACTGAGTGCTGTCATGTTCAGGGCTCTTCTGAAAACGGATTCATCATTGTTGAAATAATGGGTGTACTCATAAAAAAACTTGTGCTTTCTGCAATGCTCAGCCATTCTATCATGAGTGTCATTCCTCCTGAAAGTCATCTCCCCAAAATGGAACCTCCCTAGTTCCTCAATAAATTCTGGAGCTTGTTTCACATTGGCGAAACTGTAGCTGCCTAATTTAAATGGTAAGGGTGGATAGACCGCCTTCTTCTTCTGGAATAAGAAATGGCCCACCCTGTCAATAAACACCTGTCTAACAGCCTCCTTATGGATGATATAATCTGTTGCATACTTGGGAAGCAGATAAGGTGTCCTTGACCCACCAAACATCCTAAGATACATCCCGTTCTCTGTCAAGAAATAATCACCAAACTCCTCTATCACCTGCATTGCTTCTTCAGACATGCAGTCACATTCCTTTTGGAAGATAAGAGTGTGTAGAGGCATGATAAAATGTTCACATATTTCTTGATAATAACCATAGTATTGATGAGCCCCCAGTAGCTTGTAGGATGCATATACGGGCATTCTGTCCCTGTCCCAAACACATTTGAGCTCGGGGAAAGGCTAGTGGCATAAGATGTAGTCAATCAGGATCGAGCTCATATAAAACTCGGATTTTTTCTGTTCTACTCCTCCTTTTGCTGCAGCTATACAAGAAGATAAACTACTAGATACCAGGCTGGACCAGTTGAAGATGGTCCCTTCTGTGGCCACATAGAAAATCAGGGGTATCCATTCGAATTTGAATAATCTGCCATTAGTCCTCCCGAAGATCCTATTCAGCATTAGAGCTATGAATATGTAAGGGGCTCTAAGGCTGGCTGTGTCATAATCTTCAGTAGCTCTATGTCTATAAAGCTTCCCTGGTAATAGCATTTTTCTCATGGTTTCTATCAAATACATCCTGAGATTGTCCAACCACTCATTGGATAAGAAAACTTGGGGCTCAGGCAAGTGGTAAGCTAAGGCCACATATCTAGGGCTAAAGGAAGCATAGCCCTGACCTTCAACATTATAGATAAGCATTGAGCCATGGTTTGTGTGTGGCAAGATCCACCTCATCACCTCAGAACATGGAAACATCTCTGGCCTGGTGGCAACCTTCATAATTGCTGATTTTTCTATGTTTGCGTAGATGGGTTCCTCCTCCAGGCCCATATCTGGGACTTCCCTACGGGAAATCAGCCTGTGTATGTCCCCCCACTTATACTCAAGGTCCACCCCCGTGACACACTGGGTATCCTCATATATATACTCAGTTGGTAGGACGGCCTCTATTGCTGTTTGTTCTTCTACCACAGGGGCCTTCTTTTTCCGTCTTCTGGACATTTTAAACTCCTCCTGCAATGTAAAACATCATGATATTGAGCAATTCAAATTTGTGGATATTATGAAGTAGTTTATTCTTTCTCCATTGCCTGTATGACTGTAATGATATCGGATATAGGCTCTTCAAGTTAAAGAATTTGAACTAGTCATGCAATCTTTTGGGCTGTGCTATTATTTTATATCAGTGTGTAAGTAAGAAATCAAATCTCACATGCATGCACAACCAATCTATATACTGACTATCTGAAACTATCAGCACAAAGACTCAGACTATTTCCGCAATGAATTTACTCAGTAACCGATCCACATCAAACCTACATTATTTCTCACAATGCCCTTTTTACCAATGAAACGATATGCAATGCTAGTGCAAAACGCAAGGCGCGACTATCTTTCAAACCTATACAAAGTTTTAGCAAGGATAAACCAAAATGGCAATGCCGTTCGAGGACATGATAATTACATCAGTGCTACCATAAACCACGGGCACCCCTGGAATCATTTCGCGCAGGGCGCTCTCACCGGCCCCCCGTTTGTTCTACCCTCAAAAAGTCAAAAAACCAACAGCGACGCGGCCCTAGGGTTTCACACGGTGGAAGACGACGAACAATGCAGCGTGGGAACAAGTTAGGGCTGGAGGGAAAGGGAAAACGCATAAGGGGAACGACCAGCCGGGCATCTCCATGAAAAAAACGGCGAAACCCCTCCGAAGTATTGACAGACCCCATCATGACAAACACCAGACCGGGTGCAGGTGGCATAACGGCCACCTGCACCTTGTCTTCCTCCACTGGTTCAAGGCGAAACAAAACGGCAGCGGGTAATACGAGGGTTCTATAAAGACAAAAAACTCCCCCTTCCTAACCGCAGCAGCTATCCAACCCCAAAATAATAGAAGATAAAACGTAGGTTTAAAGGAAAAACTCTCTCTTCTTTAGACGCGACGGCGGTCGGAACGGATAGGTTAAACACGGGCTTTTAAAAGCAAAGGCACCCTCCTACTAACCGCAAAGGGCTATCTAGCTGGGAACCCTAGAGAAGAAAGACGAGCGTAGACCACAAGGGAGACGGCTATGACAAACTCAGCGGCGGGTGAAAACTCGTCGTGCAAGCACAAAGGGCTTACGGGGATCTAAACACAGTCACCCCCACCAAAACCAACACTATCTAGCTCAAAACTTGAAAAACACTAGGCAAAGCGGTTACGATCCTACCTAGCAGGGGCTTGAAGCTGCTGTGGCAACAATGGCGGAGCTTCCAATCGACAGCTGGCGGTAGGTACAGGCACGACGCTCCACTGGATTCACAAAGTCGACAGCGTTGATAGCTTGGGTGCAACAAAACAACAATAAAAAACCAAACACACGCCCCCCGTATATATAAAAACCTCACACTTGCGATAGGTCAACTCAGTCGGAGCGGACACGAAAGTTATGTCGGGCGACTAAAGATCAGCCCTCTCCGCAATGGCGGACCATCCTCACTACTCCATCACCCGCAACGCACACAAAGAAATGGGTCGAGCGAATGATAATTCATGGTCGGGCGGCGGCATATACATTGGTCGGGTGACCACGAGTTCAGCCACCCTCGCAACGACGGATGCAGCGGGGCAGTAACACCCTACAGGGCTCCGATACACACAGGTTGGCAGCATACTAAGACTTCGAAATTCCCAACGATCTACAACGGCGGAGACAGCAGTGTTCATCCCCCTCCGACGCAACATAAAAACAACACCCGCAACGGTAAAACGAAATAACCAATCTCGACAACCAAGACTTGGGCATCACCCGCAACGGCGGGACGAAAAGGAAATCGAAAGTTGAAAAATCCCCCCGCAACGTCGGTGCGACAAGAGAAATCGCAGACTGGACAGACACCCGCAACGGCGGGCTTTGACAAAGTCAATCAAGAGGATTCGAAACACACCCGCAACGGCGGGTTCGTCCGCAACCTAACTCCCGATACACGCAAGCTTTGAAACGAAGGCTTTACAAGGTTTTGAAAAACAGCAAGGAGCCCAATTCAAGATGAAATTCAAAGCATTTAAATGATGAGAAACCCGTTAATTGATAGCACTCAAATTTTGAGAAGGCGTTTCAAAATCCATAAGCTAAAAACAAACATATGAAACCAAGAGAAGAACTAACTAACTCGAAGCAAAGGAGGGTCCAAATTTTTTTTAGAATTTTGGGAAATTGTTGCAGGTGCAACAAGTGGCACAGTCGTTTAAGACTCCACAGAAGATGCAAAAGCAATTTCCCTCACTTTATCGCATTTACGTTATACCCAAGTCATTTTGTCACTTTCATATCAACGAGTAGTCACAGGATCGAAACCCTAATGCTACGAAGTTAAACCCACAACAAGACACTTAGTGTTGTATCCAGAGAGCCGTAAAAGGGGAAGCCATAGGTCTTACTGGTTGTAATATCTCCTCGGCTAATCTCTTTCCAAAAACCCTCGTCACAAAGAGCCAGCCTGGTCAATCTCCTGTACATACAAATGTTCCTGAATTTAAACCATTCTTTTCTTCTAAATCATGTGCTAGAAAAGGAAAGGAGTAATGACATTACGAATGGAGTGTTTACCTGTTCGACAGACTTAAATCCAACCAAGTCATCCAGGATGCACTATAAGGAGGTTTATAAAATCTATCGACGTTTAGTTCATCTTCGAATAAGTCCAGAGGATGTCGAGGTCTAAGTTTGGTGGCTCATCCATCTCTATTTGCAGACAGTGGAGTAGTAAGGTTAAAACCGAAGGCCATTTGAGAAAATGAGGAAACTGTTAACCTCAACCAAAACCCTATAAAAAAAGACAAGCGCAGTGTTCAAGACACATTAAAACCTCTAGAGTTTTACACCACACTTGTTGCTGACAGCTGGAGATTGTATTGTAGTCACATGGTTTTCCATAAAAACAAATTTAAATCGTGTCCTTTACATAGTATGAACTTTAACTCAATTTTAGGTTGGTTTTCAACCATCGCATTGAAATCAAACCCCAACTTTTTTGCATAAATTCCCACTGCGGAGAATAGGGTAATGCTATAAGTTATAATATGTTTAAGATTTGGCTAGGACTTTGTTTGTTAAAGATAGTTAAGTTTTAGTATGTTTTATGAATTCTAGACTTGGTCAAGGTTTAGGTTTCCCAAAGTAATGGGACCACCTTTTCTATGTCACATGCGTCTTTATATCTTGGACCTTGTTCTTTAGCAGTTGTTTGTTGGGGTGATCTCATCCACTTGCAAGATATAAAGTCAAAGCTTCATGTATTAGTCGTAAGGACTAAGTAAGACCATGACCGTCCTGTTATATCTCAAAAGTATAACCAAATTGAAGAAAAACGTCAAACAGTTTCATCGGTCTTAAAGACAATTATCTTCACAAAGTACTGTAAACCAGAATGCATGACGTAATTTTGACAATACAATAGAGGAAATTTCAACTCAAAATGGGCCTTTCAACCCTAATACAAATTCCATGTCATCATGTGTTAGCCAATGAAATTGCTTTAAATTTGAAATACCGTATAGGTCTTAAACAATTTTTTAATATAAATTTGGGGATAAGTATCATAAAAAAACTACTTTTTTGTTGTATTTTTGACATATCTTCTTGTGTTTTTACTCAAATTTCGACCGAGAGAGCTCGTTGGATGCGGAATTAAATTCTACATCCAACGAGTACCCACTCGACATACTTTTGACGGATCCATCTTCCCCCAAAACAAGAAATACCTGAAAAAACGTGACGATGATGTCATCGTCACGTTTTTTCAGGTATTTCTTATGTTTGGGGTAGCGGGGTTCGTCAAAAGTATGTTGAGTGGGTACACGTTGTATTCGGAATTTAATTCCGCATCCAACGAGCTTTTTGAATCGAAATTTGAGTAAAAACACAGAGAGATATGTCGAAAATACGAACAAAAAAAATAGTTTTTTTTTTCTTTTATTTCTCAAAAATTAATAATATTATTTTATTATTTTAAGTATTATGCTATTATTTTCATTAGGAGGCCCATTTTGAGTTGAAATTTACTCTAATGGTTCACAAATAAATCATGTTAATGATTAAATTATTATAGACATGTAAAACTTGCAGTTATTATTAAGTCATTACGTGACAAAAGAGAGGAATCACGAAATATAATATCTCTTGGAATTTATCCCTAGTAATAATTTTTTTTTTATGAATTTTAATGATTGTTACACATTATAGGATTTGCCGAGAAAAATACGAACACCCCAACATTAGAAATTAAGACTCTCAAGCTCTTGCTGCAGCTCGTAAGAATGTTAGCAAGGTGTATGTGCTTCACATGGAGGATTTTAAGGAGGATATTTCTGAGATACTCTTTGCCACAAGGAGATTTCGAATACAGAGAAACATTGACGCGTAGTCTGCAAATCCTAGCTATCAACACGCTGACCAACCTTCAAGTAGATGTCAAGGGCTGAGAGACCATCCAGAGTAGTGGTGGAGTTTTGCCCATGTTTTTCAGGGACGTGAACATTAATGGAGGCTGCCACGACGAAGCTGGTCACCCAGGTAGGAGAACGCCGTAAGACTAGACTAGGGACAAATGCCAACTTGTTTCCCCGCTTCAAACCCTAAGACTAACATCATCAACCAATCAAACTTTAAATTAATTTTA
>LPNX010729978.1:260009-361789 GCA_001517045.1 Pseudotsuga menziesii | reverse complement strand
AGACATTACATGATTAATATCTCACCACAACCTATTAAACCATCAATATCCTTCTAGGGTATATAACACAGAAGTAAGCAATACAATAAGATCACATAATCACTATAATTGTAATCTCAGTCTTGATCCTTTGAACTTGATTTTTTTTATATTGTAATTATGTTTTTCACTACTATGATTTGCTTCATTCCATGAGGTAGACTTACCATGGTGTTGAGGCCTGGAAATTCGCAGGTAACAACAGTTAGGGATTCTCCCCAGTAAACGTTCCCAACTAGCCCATTACTGTTTGGTATGGGGAATCCATCCAGTTTACGGTCTGGCTACCGTAGGTCAAGTAACAAAAATAAAAGGTTTTACCGGTTACGGCCCGGTCCACCATGTATATTTCAGTTTTTTGAATTTAAGTATGATATGCAAGTGCCTATATAAGAATGCAGAATGATAGAGAATATGAGGAGCGGTCACAATGTGATGCGCAGGTTCTTACCTCTCATCTTAACTCTCTCGCATCTAAATCACACACAGCAAGAAAATAAAACCAACTATCTAACCTATCCCTAGGGAGCAAGATTATCATTTATCAATGAGTAATGTATTTCTACACATGCATTAAGAAAAAATCACAGATAGTTGTTATTTAATTCAAAACACATGAACATTAATAGATTTATGAACAACAAGATAGCTCATTGTTTATGAAAAGCATTCATTACTCATAGTGGAAATTTCATAGAATAAACTAGAGCGCATTCATGACAAGAGCATAGGTTCAAATAGTTAGAACGATCTCACAATTAATGGACAACAACTGAAAATGAAATAGTTCACATTCAACAAATCCATAGCACAACATTTGAAATCTTCCACCAAGCTTTCTCCAACAGGAAACTTGTAATTCTTATTGCGAAAGGAAATAGTTCTTCTTACAACATAATCTCACAAATCCTGGCTGGGAAAAAGTCCTCTCTTCTATCTAACTCTCCTATACTTATACTACAAGCAAAACTCTTGGGCTTCCCCTTGGTGACCTTTGGGCTCCTCCCAACCGTTCAGTCCCACAATTTTGTCTTTTAGTGAGTGGTCATGATTTATACAATACGTTACATTTCAAATTAAGATTTTAAGAGCACTATTAAAAAAGGGACCAGCTTGGTAACTGATGAACTTTTCCCAAGTCTGGGCCTCTGTTGCTATTGATATGTTTGAGATCTCAAACCCTTACTTTCTTCTTCTCTTTCTTCATTTTCTTTCTCTTCCTTCCTTGCTGCCTCCTTTCTTCCACTTTGTCTTCTAGACACATCTTCTCTACAGCAACAATCACCCTGTCATGAATAACCAGTTCTTAGATCACTTAGCATTTGACAAAGTAACACAAACTATATCAATACATGCATTTTGTAAAATGAACTAAAAAAAATATTAATGCATGCAAAGATAGGGCAAAGACAATCTTGCAAGCTGGGTCTGAAAATCCTCTAAATCTACTATCCAAAATAAAATCACAAATCCCATAAAACAGGCTCTCTATCTCAATCCAAGACGCATCTGGACCAATTTGAAATCCTCCGATGAAAGCAATGAATCATAACAAAGTAACCGCCAATCCGAAACCCCAAACTGCGCTCTCCATCTCGGATAAAACTGCCATGAAAAAAAAATTAAAAGCACACAAGAGAGGCGGGAAAACCCTCACCGACAGGAAAAATGCTAAGCATCGGGCGAAAACCTCCTCATCGGTGAACGGAACAACTCTGTGTCGGAAGGTTAGTTCACTAAGCTGCCGCAACAACAGAAACCATAAGGACTACAGCTTCCATGACAATAAGACATCATCGACGATCGAAAGAACGGGGAACTAGATAGAAATGCATCGACAGATAAACCAAATAAACATCAGAAAGATAGTGTATTACTCAACCGCAACGACGGGAAAAAGTAAGAATACTGCTTCCGCTATCAAAAGAAAACTTCGGCGAAATAAAACACTAAAAACTGTCATACAGGCATCGGAGATCAGAACCACTGCCACTAAACACATAGGCATCGACGATCGGAAGGACTAACCATAATGTGTCGGTAGAATAGTTCAGTACGCAGCCGCAATGACGGGAGACAGATAGACTAAAAGTTCCACAGTCAACATAAAAACATCGACGATTGGAGGCTTGGAATACTAACTAGTATTGCATCGGCAAATGAACCAACTAACCGTCGGAGAGATAGCGTACTATACAGCATCAATGGTGAGAAACAATCAGACTACGACTTCCGCAATCCAAAGAAAACTTTGGCGATCGGAAACTTTAATTACTGCGGATCGATGAGTTTACAACAAGGCCTCTAAAACGGTGGTGTCACTCGAGACTAGAACTCCAACACTTAGCCAAAACATTTCGATAGTGAAAACAAAAAATCATCGCAAAGCAAACAGTTTGAACCAATAAAACCACGTAATCGGCGAAAGTAAAACTAACCATCAGCCCATTATTTATCTGTCCTCCGAAACGGCGGTGATATAGAGGACTAATGCTCCGACAGCGATAAAATAAGAACGTCTACAGTCCAAAGAAAAAATGAAATAAAAGCGCATCGGTGAAAATAAGAACTGTCCATCGGGAATTTCATCACTTACCCTCCGCAACGGCGGCTGCGTAGAGAACTATGGCCCCGATTCACTGTTCAAATGTCTTTCGACAGCGATAAAGGAAATCATTTTAAATCAAAAAGGCCATGAATTTCAACTTCACAGTCAAAACCATCAGTCTGAACAAAAGATAATCATTCAACTTCCGAAAGTGGTAAACAATTTACCTCAATTCAATGTCAAAAGATCCAAATTTGTAGCAGAGGAACAACAAAGTTCAGCAATCCCAAACAAATCCAGGCAGGATAAAATTAAAAGGAGGGTCCAAAATTTTAAAAAATTTGGGAAATAGTTGCAGTTGCAACACATGTTAATTTTAAAAACATTTAAACATTATCATTTTAAATTTAATGAAAGATTCCAATGTTAACTATTGGAAGAACACTAATGGGGCTATGAGTCAACTGCAGGGGAAAGGTAAGGGGCCCTAAGTAGGAAATTGACCTATATTTCATGGTTTCTATTACATCCTATCTGCAACGCCTTCTATGTGATCACCCTATTATTGTACCATCCTTATGTTTATGATATTATAATTAGGAGCCTAGTTAAATGATTAATTATCTTAAGTAATTGTTTCCTATCCTTAAGTACCTATATCATGTATTAAAGCACCTAATTCTTATATTTATGCAATAAATTAGATTCCACGTACAAATATTGATCCCTATCATTAAGGAAGTGGAAAAGTTGGATTAGGACACTCCCTTTACCTCCCCTTTCATGCAAAAGGGAGAATTCAAATTAGGAAAATAAGATTGAGAAAAAATTATTCTAACTATCATAGGATCCATGGAGAAATGAAAGACACACTATGATGTGGAATTAGACATCAATATTGAGTAAGGAAGTAACTTCTTAAACCATTGCACTTTTGTTATCATTCTTGATTGGTTTGGAAGCATTTGATAAAGGGAATAATGATTTGGAAGTTTTGACAAATTTGTTAACCCTCTTGGTCTCATGGCCTATAATGGGAGTGGAATCCATAAAGTGTTTTCATATGGTTGGAAGAAAAATGGTTAACCAACAGTTAGTTCCCTTGTAACTCAATTTATAAAAAAACAGGTTATTTGCTTCTCCTCCTTTGTTATGAATTCCATTTTTTAAGATGATGAATATAATTTCATTATTTGATATGAATATTTGCATTTGAATTTCATGTAGGTTTTATGAACAAATGAATACAAATTTATATTGTATGCAAATTGTTGGTAGAAATGCATTATGCATACAAATCTAAAAGTTGGTTTTGTATTGGTAGTGCAATAGTTTCATATGAAGTTGAATGAATACCAAATTTGGACTAGGGATATATGGAACATATCCCAATGTTTCCACGAAAAATCAACTTCATATTTCTTTACATGACCCTTGAAAAAAAAAAGGATGTAACTAAAATTATGTTATAACCTGGCCATATAGTGTCCATTGGCATTCAAATTTTAACATAAAGCAACTGATATCAATATACATATTCTCGCCAAATTTTATATTTATATCGATCTATTTCATTCCCCAAAAGATGAAAATACATCCAAGTCAAGAAGGGCTACCCAAATCCCCCATACCCTAGAAAATTTTTGTTTGTTGCATATGGAAAGATTTGGCATCCAATATAAATGTTTTTAAGTGATTAAGTGGAATGGGTATATTTTTTATGGATTGGTTTGAACCATGTTTATTCTTATGTTTTCCTTTTGAAAGGAAGTCAGATCCCCATACCTCCAAATCATATGAACATTATGCATAGATTAGTGTAATTGTTATAAATTATTTTGAATTGTTGTGAGGTATTCAAGTCTATCATATAATGGATTGTATAATGTTTTGACCTCAAGGTTGTGAGTTCTTGTTCTATAAGGATTTGATGTCTTTCTCTATATCCATGTATTTTGTGAATAATGAAGCATGAGGCATGTAGATTAAAGGATCATTTCCTTATGTTTATTATGGCCTTAGTGATTGTGGAATCACCCTTTTAATCAAGGAAGAAGGTATTATATGCATGAGCTTAAGAACATTAACCCTAAAACCTATGATCATCTCATTTGGAGAGAAAAATACCTCCAACTAAGAGATCCTAGAGATTAATGAGTTGACATAATTAATGAAATTTTGAAATAGAGTTATTATATGAATCTATCAGGCCTTGGGTAACTCCAAGATCATGAATAATTTTATCATGCATGAATGGTTTATTTATACAACTTAAGGAGGTGGCCTTTGGGCTTGATATTCCAAAGGTTTGTACCTCTTTGTGACTCTTCATCTTCATAACTATATTTATTTACAATATTTACAAATGGATAATAATCATGTATGATTATATATCCAACATACCCCCCCCCCCTCTGCCCTTAATCTAAAGAGGTGTTTGTAAGCCCGAGCATATTTCTTAACTTTTCAAGCTTCTCTCTTCCAAGCGCTTTGGGCTTGATATTCCAAAGGTTTGTACCTCTTTGTGACTCTTCATATTCATAACTATATTTATTTACAAATGGATAATAATCATGTATGATTATATATCCAACATACCCTCCCCCCACCCTTAATCTAAAGGGGTGTTTGTAAGCCCAAGCATATTTCTTAACTTTTCAAGCTTCTCTCTTCCAAGCGCTTTGGTGAAGATGTATGCAATTTGGTCATTTGTGGAACAATGTCTCAATTGAATTGTATTGGCATCTACATGATATCAAATTAGATGGTACTTTTTATTGGCGTGCTTAGTTCGATTATGGAATATGGGATTCTTAGTCAACTTGGTTGCAAAATAGAATTCACAAGTTTCTCCTGCAAATCTTCAAGTATTTTTCTAATCTAGAATCTCCTTTGTTTCTTTTTCCATAGCCACATATTCTCCCTCTGTTGTGGAATCCATTTGAATAGATTATTTTTGTGATCTCTAGGAGATAAGAGTTTATCTAAGACTCATGAGGTAGCATAAAGTAAACACTCCAGTCTCTTTATTGTCATCCAAGTCTGAATTAGAATATCCAATCAATTGAAGTCATCCACCTTAGAATATTATTTGAGTCTAAAATCTTGAGTCCCCTTTAAGTATTTTAGAACCTTTTTATAGTAACCAATGTCCTTCACAAGGTTTTTGCATGAACTTGGAAATGATCCCAACATCAAATGACATATCCAGTCTATTGGTGGTTATAAGGTAGATAAGACTCCCCACAAGTTGTTTGTACTTGGTTGCATCCTCAAATTCATTCTCACTTTTGATGTGAGATTCATGTTCTACTCCATTGGATTATAGAGAGGTTTACACTCTGTCATTCCTAACTTGTTCAATAATTATCCAATGTACTTATTATGGGAAATGAATATGTACTTTGGATTCTGGGCTAGTTCAATTCACAGGTAGTAGTGAAGATGTCCTAAATATGTCATCTCAAACCCTTTGTCCAACTCTTTCTTTATGGATTCAAAGAAGTTTTCATTGTTCCTTGTCATCCACAAATCATCTACATACACTACAAGATATACACCAAATATTTCAATATTCTTTACAAACAATTTTGCGTCATCAAGATTAAAGAGTTTAAAATTTAATTTCAAAAGATGCTCATTTAGCTTTTCAAACCATGTGTGGCATGCCTGTTTTAGTCCATATAATGAATTGATGAGTTCGCATACATTTTTTTCTTGTCCCTTCACAACAAATATTTATATTCATGACATGAAGACATCGTCTTTCAAGTCTCCATTCAGGAATTCAATCTTCACATCCATTTGATAAACTTTCCACCCATTCTGTGCAACCAAAGACAACAAAGTGCAAATGGTATCCCATTCTAATGTGTGGGAGGAAGTCTTATCATATTCAATGTCTTATTTCTATGCAAAACCATTTTCCACAAGCCTCACTTTATGCTTGTAAACCGATCCAACCGATTTATACTTGTTCTTGTAGACACACTTACAACCAATTGGTTGGCTCCAAATGGAGGCTCTACTATTTTCCACATCCTATTCTTGATAAGAGCATCTTATTCATTTTGCATGGATTCTTTCTACTCATCATGAGAAACATATTATTTAAAGGAAGTTGGTTCAAAATTAGCATATAAATTCAATTCACAATCATATGAAACATCCATATCTTCTGCATCACCTAAATTTGAATTATTTGCGCACCCTCCATCTTATTGCCTTATCAAAGTTATGGTTATTGCATTTCCTTCTTCATCAATAGACACTTTGAAGTGTTTTTGTGACCCACTTTGGAACTTTCACTAAATTCCAAGTTGCTTAGTCTTTGGTGTTTCATTCTCTTCAAGATTCAAGTTTTCAATCATCACAATCACATCATCCAATTGAACCTCTTATTCTTGTGAAGTGGCATGAACGTATTCATAAGGGGAAGATAGTGTTGCAAAAGGAGATTTCAAATATTGATTTAAGATAGGGATCCCCCCTTCAATATGTAGAATCTCATTGTCAACTTCATGAAATGTCTTTACATGGGTAATTTTATCCAAACAATCAAGTTGTCGCTTAATATACTTGTCATGTTTATTCATTTCAAGAAAAAAATACATCTCTTGAAAATGTAAACTTTGTGTTTACTTCATCGTAAAGAGACTATGCCTTGGTGGTGTTTGGGTACTCCAAGAAAATGCACTTTTGACTCCTTGTACCGAGCTTGTTTATTTTTTCCTTTAGAATTAAGGCATAACAGGTGGAACCTAAGACCATAAGATAACTCAACAAAGGAATTCAACCATACCACATTGCATATAGATTTTTATTTCAAATACCATGAGTTAGACTTATGTTTCTCAAGTAAAATGCACATAAAACCGCATCACCCCAAAAAATCAACTTCACATACTTGAAAAATAGCATGGAACATACCATATTCAAGCATGCCATGGTCATTCTTTTTCTACACGATTTTTTCAAGGTTTATATGGAACATTTGTTTGATGCATAATCCTATGTCAACGAAGATAGTTTTCAAAATAATTATAGGTATATTCTTTTCCATTATCCATACAAAGAGTCACCAATGTGATATTGTTCTTCATTTTCAATCCATAAATGAAAAAATTTAAATCTTTCATATGCCTCATATTTTTTCTTTAGTAAATAGACCCAACACATCCTAATGTAATCATCAACAAAATTCATGAGATATTTATTCCCATTTGTAGAAGCAATAGGCATGGGGCCATAAAAGTTAAACTGCATCAACTCTAGGTTTTTACATGCTTTCAAATTTGATTCATGGAAATGCTTCTTACTATGATTGCTAAGAATACAAGAATCACATTGTTTCAACTTCTTTGGAATGGTGGGGAAAATAGAAACACCATTCTTTTCAACATTTTAAGATGGTTATAATTAATGTGTCCATATCTAGTATGCCACAAAAGACTAGAAAACAGTATAGCTTCTTCATGCTGAGAGAGGCATGAAAAAATCTGAGCTCTTGCAAATGTTCCTTTTAACTTCAACAATTTATCATCTCTATATACGATCATGATGACTTGGTTTCCAGCATATCTCCTTATCTCAACTATCCCATCAAACATGTGGATGGAATGATCTTGTTGTTGAATGTGCATAGGGGACAACATGTTTCTCTGCAACTCTAGAAGATAGAGAACATTAGAACATAAAGTCAAGGAATCCATACAATTTGAGCTTGATGGTGCCAATTCCCTTTGTTGTGAGGCTGGACTTATTTGCAAAATATACTATGCCATCTGCACCGTCATTCAATTCTCCAAAGATATATTTTCTAAATGTCACATGGCGGTTTGCACCAGTGTCAAGCAACCAAGTGTCTCTCAAAGATATGTAAAATGAAGTATTGAACAAAACTTGATTTATTCCAACATTACAATGTGCAACAATAAAGTGAGTGTTGATTTTTGGAGTAAGTGATGATAAGTGTTCTGCATGGATTCCGTGTCAAAATCATGCATGAGATGTCTAGACTCCATGCAAGTGACTTTTACTATTTTTCAGTGATTATTTTTTCAGTGAAAAAGTCAATTAATTAATGTATTAATTAATTTGACTTTATTTTTCTAAAGTGAGTTTGGAAAAAGATAATTAGGATTTTGGGACCCTTAAAGTCACCGAAAGGTTCAAAAAGAAAGGCAGGGGGTAACAGTTAGACACACAACACATTTACTCATTCAAATATTGACTTAGAGGGAGCGACTTTTCTTGAGCAGGAAAGAGCATAAGAGAGGGCACATATTTCAAAGAAAAAGGAGCGCATTTTCAGTTGAGAGGACAGAGAAAGGGAGAGAGTCCAAGGCAACCATGAGGGATGGCATCAATGGGTTTTTTCGAAGAGATGGTGCAGAAATCCCAAGGCATCCATACAACAACAAGCTATGTATCTAGTATATCTAGGACACATGTGTGAGTTGAGGAACGTATTCCTAGGCACAGTTTGCAGTTGTTTTGCTGCATGCAATCAACCAACAAATTTGGAACGCATTACAAGGAATCAAGTTCCCTTATTTGTAAAATTTCTTGTTGTAAAAATTTCCTTTATGTTTCTTGGCACGATTATCAAGAAAGCTCCATTAATGTTGGTTTTCCCAATTGGGTTTCCAGGGTAAAAAATATTGTGCACTATGTGTGATTGGTTTGTTGTTCCACTCCATATTTTGGAATGTTAATGAGCGTATGTATTGTTGTTCATAAAATCAAATTTAGAAATTTAATTCCATGCATGCATCCGTGGTTAATTTATTGGAAGTTGTAATCAAAATATAATCTCTAAGAAAATTAACAGTAAGTACATTCAAGAAATTTCCAGACTCGTGAGCTTTACCTTTGTCTTCTTTATTTTGGTTATGCTTCTCTTTGATCATCTACTGTGGATCCCAACAATATTATGCATCATGTCCATTCTTGCCACAACAACCATAATGAGGATCAGGTCTCTTGTTGTGATTGTTTCTACCCCCTGGATCTAAAATTATATCTTCCTTGTCCTCTTTTGCTGCTTTCTTCTTTAGAAGAATCATTTGATTTATTCTTCCCTTTCTAGGAAAGCAACAAGGTCTCTCCAATGGGTCAAATTGAATTTTTTCTTAATACTTTATCTTTCTACAAGCTTTTGCACCAGAGTGTCAAAAGTGAGGCCATTTAAGTTACCACTAGCTTGAAGTAATTCAAAATAGTGTGAATATGAGGTGTAGAGAAACTTTATGAAGGAAGTGAGAGAAAGGTATGTCTTCAGACCAACAACACCAATGTCATGCATGATTGCTTTAATATTAGATGTTGTATTCATGGGATCACTATCTTTCATCTCTAGTTTGAAGAGCCTCAACAATAACTATATTACATCAAATTATTAATGTGAGTCATACAAGTCCTTTAAAGTTTTTTAAGCATCATAAGAAGTTTTGGAAAATGAGAAATTATGAATCACCTCTTCTCTTACTGTAGCAACCATTAGTGCATATGCCTTCTTATCTCTACTCTTCCATACGTCAAGCTCTTTTCCTATTGTAGGTTATTTAGGTGTAGTTAATGTCACTCCATCCACTTTGTTAACAATATTTCCTTCACAAATTTCGTCCCATGGGTTGAAGATGAGAGCATGCTTGATCTTCCTTAACCACTCTGGGTAGTATCATTTGCCACTGAGAACTCCAACAATAAAAACTAGGGAATGTATTTTCAAGTACAAAATTTCTTGAAGAAAAAATACACACTCTTCAATGTAATATTATCTTAAAGGAGACTACAATGCACTCCAGTGGTAGTCTGAGAAGGCAGTTCCAGATTGAGGAGAAGGAAGACAAACAAGTCTGGTAGCAACAAACACTAGATGCAGACCTAAAAAAGCCACAGAGTTAAAAAAAAGTGGCTATGATACCACTGTCATGCCTTGGTAATTCCAAGCTTGTGAATAATTTTTGTCAAGCATGAATGTTTATTTATACAACTGAGGAGGTGGCCTTTAGGATTCATCTTCCCAAGATACATGCTTCTTGGTGACTCTTCATCTTCATAACTGTAGATATTTACAAATTGATAATAATCTCGTAGGATTAGATATCCAATAGATTCATATGCGTATGCTTATGATAATTTTGTTGTGATATCTATGCTTAAGTGTCACCATCTTGGAAAGGTATTATGAGACAAATTGTGAAGTGTTAATTCTAATTGAATTGAGGCTTGAATTTGATTTTGTTATCTAGAGAAATTATTGAGAAAACCTTGCATTTAAATAATGAAGCATGAGGCATGTAGATTAAAGGATCGTTTCCTTATGTTTATTATGACCCTCATGATCATGGAATCATGGTTCTAACCAAGGGAGAAGGTGTTATATGCATGAACTTAAGAACCTTAACCCTAACCCTATTACTCTCCTCCTTTGAAGAAAAGGAGACCTCCATCTAAGAGATTCTAGAGATTCATGAGTTGAGATAATTAAGGAAAAATTGAAATAGAGTTATATATAAATCATATGCTTATGTTGATGACAATTTAGTTGTCAACTTAAATGTCACCATTTTGAAAAGGTATTATGAGACAAATTCGGAAGTGCTAGTTTTAATTGAATTGAGATCTTGAATTTTATTTAGTTATCTAGAGAAATTATTATCTAAAGCTTTCATTTAAATATTGAAACCTTAACCTTATGTTGACTAGTGTAACATCAAACTCTTGTATAGTAATTAATAAAAATGGTTTCTTCTTGTAAATGGTTTTAAGTTCTTTTTACTTTGGCATAGATTATGCTACTAACAATGAAACTTCAAACCAGTAAACCATATTTTTTATATTAAAAATAAAAGTACATAAAAATATTCCATACTCATTTCATTAAGTAAACATAACAAAATGATCTATTTACAAAATTTTCTTGTTATTTGAATCACAAAAGCAAAATTCCCGTTAGTCCATCACTTTGATTTAATTTTAATTTAAAATTTAATAAACATTTGATATAGACATTTCATTAAAAGTAATAATAAAACTCTACTCATACTTAAAAATTATACCAATTTTTTATTAAAATAAAATAAATTAAAAATTAAAAATTAAAATAATAAAATAAATTGAAAATAATATAATATTTCACCCTTATAATTCAAAATTTACCATTTAAAATTTGATACCTAACTAAAACAATACATAAAAATAATAAATAATAAATTTAAAATCTACCATTATATTTATTGAAAACAATACATAAAAATAAAAATAAGAAATTTCAACCAAGTTTAAGCCGATCCAATAGGAAAAATGATTTATACACCATAAGAGGTACCCCAACCAAGTTATCCAAGACTAGCAATAACCATATTAATAAGATTAATATGTTTGGAATAAGCCTAGAGAAATATATCACGAGTGAAGTTAATTTAAGAGTTGTATCACGATTGGAGTTAACCTAATAGTTAATCTAATAGTTATCCAATATAATTGCAAATAGAGTTAAAGTTAAGCTAATAGTTGTAGAATCATTGGATTTAAACTAATAATTGTATATAATAGTTAATTTAAAAGTTAATATATCAACTATTGCAATTCAATTAAAATTTGTGATTGGAGTTGAAGTTAAGCTAAAGTTGTGTCATCATTGGACTTAACCTAATATTTATAAAAAAAAATTCCTAAAGAATGTGTCAATTACTTGTATCTAATAGTTAATCTAACATAAAAACCACTTAAGTTGTGGTTGTTAAGCTCATAGTTGAAGTTAAGTTCATAGTTGTATCATCATGTTGGAGTTAAGCTAATAGTTGTATTTAATAGTTAATTTAAAAGTTAATATAAATATATTGTAGTTAATAAAAGAGCTTCGAGTTATCTTAACTTCTAGCTTCCAAATGGAGTTGGACTAAGCCTTATGCACATTAACTAGACTCCCAATTGGTAGGTGGAGTTCGACTGTCACATCAGTTGCACATCACCATGCCACTAAGTGCACTTATCACATGAGTTAAGAGGAATTTATTAGGAGTTCAGAGGATTTTATTAGGAATTATACTATCACACGAACTACACTTTACTTCAACTCCCAACTGTAAAATGCAGTTTGACTAATTAACTCGACTTCTGCTAGTTTATAATTGTTTATAAGGAACTCGAACGATTAATAGTTAATTTAAAAGTTAATATAAATCTATTGTAGTTAATAAAAGAGCTCTGAGTTATCCTGACTAAGCCTTATGCACATTAACTAAACTCCCAGTTGGTAGGTGGAGTTCGAGTGTCACATGAGTTGCACAATACCATGCTACTAAGTGTAGTTATCACATGAGTTCAAATGAATTTATTAGGAGTTCGAACTATTTTATTAAGAGTTCGACTCTTACATGACTGCACATTAGATAGACTCCTAGATGCCAAATGCAGTTGGACTAAACAGTAAGTAATTAGAGTTGAAGTTAAGCTAATAGTTGTAGAATCATTGAAGTTAAGATAATAGTTGTATCTAATAGTTAAGCTAATATAAATCTATTGTAATTAATAAAAGAGCTATGAGTTATCGTGACTTCTAGCTTCCAAATGGAGTTCGACTAAGCCTTATGAACATTAAGTGGAGTCCCAATTCGTAGGAGGAGTTCGAGTGTCACATGAGTTGCACAATACCATGCCACTAAGTGCAATTATCACACGAGTTCAAAGGAATTTATTAAGAGTTCGAACTATTTTATTTGGAGTTCGACTCTTACGTGAGTGCACATTAGCTAGACTCCTAGATTCCAAATGCACTTGGACTAAGCCGTAAGTAATTAGAGTTGTAGTTAAGCTAATAGTTGTAGAATCAATGGAGTTAACATAATAGTTGCATATAATAGTTAAGCTAATAGTTGTAGAATCAATGGAGTTAACATAATAGTTGCATATAATAGTTAAGCTAATAGTTATCCAATATAACTTCGATTAGATTTGAAGCTAAGCTAATAGTTCTAGACACATTTGTGTTAAGCTAATAGTTGTATCTAATAATCCATGGAGTTAAGCTAGTAGTTGTATCTAATAATCTAGTTGTAGATTAATTTTAATTTTTACAACTATCACTAACTCTACTTATCACATGTTAATGAAATTATTTTTTATTTTTTTGAAATTATTAATTATTAATTTTGGACGACACTCATATAACCAATCTGGAGAGTACACTTGTCTCATTCTCGTTTAATCTTGGACGACTACCATAGAATCAATCTGGACAGTACACTTGTCTCATTCTTGTCGGTAGATGAAAAAGCATATGGTAGTCCACGCCAAAATTCTAACAGATATATACGCCTGTCAACATAACCAAGTCTTCCTTAGACTAGCCTTAATAATCTTCCTTGGACTATTAAAACTATAATCTTCCTTGGACTATTAAAACTATTTAAATTTATACGTTAAACAACATATTAAAAACAATACATAAAAAAACTAAACTAAAAATCATTGTCACACAAAAGACAATTATAAATATACTGACTTACCATTTAATTTATATAAATATATATTTTAATTTTTTTTTCCATTTCCTTTCTAGCAAAGAACAATAAATTCAATTTTAAACATGGACATTGAGTTTACAAGCAAACAAACAGTGTACAAAACAAGAAAAAGCGCATCAGCCAGAGTGTGGTTAGCAAGCGGGTAGGCGGGCATTTAGATTTACATTAACCAGTGATAGATTTTCATATGGGTGGGCATTTAGATTTACATTAACCACTAATAGATTTTCATATGGGTGACGGCATCTCTGTTTCTGGTCACACGAAGAATGAATTCTACTATTAATCTCAGCTAGACCATGCAATCTTTTCATGCAACTGCCAATGAAATTCTCGACTTCATCTCATCCTCTCACCGAAATAAATCCTCGACTTCATCGCATCCTCCTACCGAAATAAATCCTCCAAATGCATAAACTCAGTGGAAGCATTGAGAATCGGAAGTAAGGCAAACCAGTTGTTAAATCACAAACTCCAAAATGCATCTCTTCAACAACAGCTTAAGCTCACGACTATTGTGAAGGGAAACCCACAGATGGAGGTTCTCGAATGTGGAATTCTGGTCTTATATACAGAGGCATGCACTCCGTTGTGGTTGGCACAGGAATCCATGATTTGGGAGGACGAACTGGAACAAGGCAAATTAATCCATATCCATTGGTTTTTTATCATGCTGCTCAGTTTTTCATAGTGAGTGATCCAAGATTCAAGAAACTTGTGGATGGATCTCAAAAGGTGTAGAGAAAGAATGGCAATTGGGAAGGGACTACTGACTACTGACTACTAAATCGGCCTATGAATCCATTCTTTCTGATTCCGTGGTGTCTCCCCAATGGTGGTATCTAGCTTACTGGCGTAAGAATCTTTACATGGTTGGCCTTAGAAGACAGAATCCTTACACGGGATAACCTGCAGAGAATGGGTTTTTATGGCCCGAACATATGTCCTATGTGCCATTAATCTCCGGAATTGGTGTTGCACCTTTTCATTGATTGTTCTTCCTCAAGACAGATTTGGAAATTAGTATGTGTTGCAATTAGAATACTTGGTCTTCTTCGTCTTTTTCAGAAAATTTGAGATGCTGGTTCAGATTCGCGCCACATTGGGGGTGATTGTTTGTTTCTACATCTGGGAGATTTGGAAAATGAGGAATCTTATTATATTTGAGGATAAAAAACTATATGCGGATTTGGTGGCTAGCTGTATTCTCTCAGCTTTTATGGAATTTAATGATCAGTTTATCTTATTTCTGGTGCTCCAACGTATATAGATGGCTGTAGAGTTAATTTTGATGGTGCTACCCAGGGGTCTGTTATGTTATTCATTCAAGCTCAAATACAAGAGCGAAATTGGGCAAACCTCCAATGTGATATCCAGCCTATATGAATTGTAAATATGAATGTAAATTGGGCAAAGCTCCAATGTGAATTGGATGCCGATCAACTCATCCAATTTTTCCCACAATTATCTCTTTTTCATATTTATAGTGAATTTAATGAACAGGCTGATTTTCTATCTCGGCGTGGAATCAATCATCAGGTTGGAATCATTTGTTATGAATTTTGGCATTTTGGTATGGGTAATGGCAAGCTAGTGGCATTTGTCAGAAAGATAACAGGTTTCATTCAGATCCCTGATAACTAACAGTCATATGCAATCAATGACTTCAACTAAAAGGAACTGATGGCCCCCTTTTTCCAACTCAAAAGCACATTATCAGGTTTCAAGTTCACATTTTCTAGAAACTAAACAAAATTATCGTTGTACCTGGACATTAGCGAGGATAGAAGCCACAAAAAGAGCTTTTGACAGTGGGGGTCAACCATCTTCTCCACATGGCAAGCTCTGCAGCAAAGGGTACACCCACGATTCCATGCGTCCACAAGCTCCACTACCATGCGGCCTTCAACGATCACTTAGACGAAATAGGATTCATTCTATCGGTCAGGTCATTCCATGCGTCCAATACATAATTTGTGGATCTGGCTTCTGGGAGGGCCTTTGATCATTGAAGTTTCTGTGGATCCGGCTTTTGGGAGGGCCTAGTATTCTCTGCTCGTTGGAGGAGCTCTCCTTAATGCTATTCTCTACTGAAAGTGAACTCGCTTTTGAAGAGTTTTTCAAGATTTGCATTCTTCGAAGATTTTGCATTCGTTGGAGTTTCTCGGCTGTTTCTTGAAGAAATTCTTAGGCAGGGCTGTTTTGAAGAGGAGGTTGTTGTCTGCTACTTGGCTTCTTGCCACTCCAAGGAATCTGCCTTTGCTCGTCTCTCTGATTTCCTCGGTGCATCCCTTTTGGGTTCCGAAGGTTCCTTCTCTTTGGGGGACCATTTTTTGACCTTGTCTGAGGAGATGATCGTGGATTTTCAAAGACTGTGCTCTGTGATCTCCAGGAAGCTCCAAGTTCTACCCTCTAACTGTGGGTGTAGCTGGCATTCAGCGCTCTGATTTCTTGATTTTCAGGTTGTGAACGGAGCTCTGAGGTGTTTGGATTCTGTTGTGGTGATGGAATCCGGGAGGGATCCTCCCCTGCCCCTTTTACCGAAATTTGATGCCTTTAAGAGGCTAATAGCTTCCTGTGGAAAGAGGAAGGGAGGCCCTTTGCAGAAATTTGTAAAGAAAGTCGACATTCCATCAGTGGAACTTCCAGCAGAAAGGACTTGTCGATCTACTTTAAGCCTTGCTAAGCGTGGCCTAATTGGGCAATTGTGACAGGGCTCTCGCCATCTCCAAAGGCTATAGATGGATGGGTGCAAAGAAACTGGAGACCCTTACTATCTCAAGGGATTAGAAGTCACTTCATAGGAAGAGGGTATTACATATTTGTTTTTTATTCTACAGATGATCGCGACCTCATCTTTTGTAACAGTTCATACTTTATGGGCCCTCAGGGGCTTTACCTGAACAAATGGAGCCCGGACTTTGACCCCACTCAAGACATTCAATCAGCAGTTCCTGTATGGGTAAGACTTCCCCACTTGCCCTTGCATTGCTTTAGTTCAGAATCCCTTGAAGCTATTGGAAACAAGCTCAGAAAATACATTGACAGAGCTTAAAGGAAAGATCAATTCTCTTGTACCAAAATATGCATTGAGGTAGACTTGGAAATTGGTCTGCCTGAGGAAATTAACCTTACAGTTGCTGATTGGTCTTATATACAAGAGTTAGATTACAAACAAATCCCTTTTAAGTGTCGTTTCTGCCACGACTACGGCCATTTCGCAAGAAATTGTAAAAAAAGATCAGAAGATGACCTTGAAAAGAAAAGCCTCAGTGGACTCAAATACAGAAATCAGGTCAATCCAATCAAACCAAAAGAAAGATCGGTAATGAAGGAAAGGTTAAGAATGGAATTCATGCAGAAGGAAAGAATGTACAGGCAGCTGAAACTATCACGGCTTCCAATAAATTCGTTGTTTTGAGCACCTCGGAGGATCTGGTCATCCTAGAAGACGGAGAACTACAACATGTATAGGATGTTGAAGCTGAAGCAAAAGCGGAATATGTTAATACCGGTTCTAACAACAATGTTGATTCGCACTTCGTTGAGGATATAGGAAACTTAGAATAAGGAGAAATGCATCATTCACAGGAGAATGTTGATATTCCTAAAGCAAGTTTAGGCCTATTATCTGGAGTGGTTAGCTTAGAATTGCTCAGAGAAGATGAATTCTTGCATCCAAATCTTCCTTCCCCTATTGGAGCTAAATCCTCTCCTTCATATGCAGATATGGCTAAGAAAAAGATAGATATCTCAGGTTCTTCAAGTGATGATTCCATTGATAAACTCTCTAAAAAGGCTGACAGGAAATCTAAAAAGGAAGATAGGGAAGAAGAAGCTAAGAGATTGAATATGCAAGGAAGCCAATCTACTATCGAAATGTCTTATGGCAGGAGCAAAAGGACAAGACCTCTAAAGGGAGCAACAACTCCCTCCCACCCAAGTAAGTAATGTAGCTAACCTCTTGGAATTGCAGGGGTCTGGGGAATCCATCCAAAGCTGATGCAGTTAAAGATTTACTGAAAATGGAAAGTTCTGATCTTCTCCTGCTTCAAGAGACCAAGATTGATGAAGCTTCTCTACTTCTTTTAAGCAACTCTAAATGGAAATTGAACTATGGAAAGGCTGTCAGTGCTAGAGGCACCTTTGGGGGCCTCGCTACTCTATGGAGTGAAGAAAAATTTCACCTTAAAAGATTGTTTGTGTCTCAACATTAGATATTTACTGAATTATTTCATATATCACGTAAGCTCACTTTGGCTCTATTCAACCTCTATGTCTCTGTTAATTTTGTGGAAAAGAAAGAGTATTGGAAGTCTTTAGCATATTTCTTTGATGTCAATTCGCCCTCAAAATCCTTATAGCTGGGGATCTTAACATAACGTTAGCCCCAAATGAAAAAAAAGGTGGAGTCATTGGCAAAGATTTCTTTCAAGATTCGGTTGAAGCATTGATCCAAACCTGGCATCTAATTGATTTTAAGCCAAAGAAGGGTCATTATACCTAGTCAAACAACAGATTGGGGGCAGCCAACATAGCTGCATGTCTTGATAGATTCTTGGTGAGAATCTCTCTGCTGGACAGTAACTATGTTATTTCCTCAAAGATCTTGCTCAAATTATCATCCGACCATCATCCAATTTCCCTTGTGATTGAAGAGGAGGAAGATCTTGGGCCTATTCCTTTTCGTTTCAGCCCTTTATGGATTGACAAGGATGGTTTCTTTGACACTATGGTTCAAGCTTGGACGCAGTATGTGGTTGGGTATCCCTTTTATGTGTGAGAACATAAACTTAAAAACACCAAGTTTGCGCTGAAAATTTGGATTAAAAAGCCCCAAATCACACCAACTAGGAGCAGACAGTCTAGAGTTTTTGAATTATCATAATTTCAATTTGAAATGGAAAATAGAGAAATAATTAAAACTCAGTTAGCTCTTGAACAGTCTACTCAATTCAATACCTCTCAAGATTTCAGACAATAAGAGGAATTTCTAAGGCTGAAATCCCAAAGCTTATGGCTGCAGGCGGGAGACAAAAATACATCCTTCTTCCATCGACAATGCAGATCCATATTTCTGAAATTTCCACAGTGGAGGGAGCATCTATCAAAGGTCATGTTCATTTAAAGCAAGCTTCCAGAAGTCATTTTCAACTTTTGTTTTAGGAGGATGGTCTATTTGATGAAGAGGGTTATGTTGAATTTTTGGATAACATTCCTTCACTTGTCATCTTATAGGATAACAAAGCTCTATTGGAACCTTTCTCTGAACAAGAAGTTATGGAAGTCATTTGGGCAATGGAGCCAGATAAATATCTGGGCCCAGATGGATTTTCCTTTCACTTTTATAGAGCCTGCTGGAATATTAATAAACCAGATTTGATCCATATGGTTTCTGCCTTCCATAAAAAAGCCAAAGTTGGAGGGAATACTAACTCCACCTTTCTTGCTCTAATCCCTAAGGAAGCTAACCACTCTACTTTTGACAGGTTCAGACCTATCTCGCTGTGTAATGCCTCCTACAAGATTCTAGCCAAACTTCTAGCTAATAGATTCAAGCCTTTGCTAAGTAATCTTATCTCTCCTCTTCAGGGGGGTTTTGTAAAAGGCAAGCACTTAATAGATAATGTAATACAGGTTCAAGAAGCCCTGCATTCAAGCTCCCAAAGAAAGGAGAAAGGCATGCTTATCAAACTTGACATGAAGAACGCCTTTGATAGAGTAAAGCTCCCCTTCCTCTTTAGAGTCCTTCTCTCTTTTGGTTTCAGCTCGGAGTTTGTCAAGTTGATTAAAGCATGTACAAAGAACCCCTGGATAGCGCCACTTGTCAATGGTAGACCAACATAGTTTTTCAATCTACTAGAGGTCTTCGCCAAGGGTGTTTGCTATCTCCTTTTTTATACATCTTAATGGCTGAGACGCTCATCAGAAAACTAACTGTAGAAAAGGAAGTTGGTTACATTCGTGGTGTAAAAATTGCATGGGAGATTGATCCAATAAATCATTCCCTCTTTGTAGACGATTCTCTCCTTCTTGGAGGGGCCTCACTAAAGATAGCTCGAGCCTTCAAAGTCATACTTCAAACTTACTGTAGTATCTCAGCTGCTCTGATCAATGAAAAAAAAGTGTTGTTTATGGATGGAATGTAGACCATGTCTCTATTACCCGGATTGCAAAGTCTTTGGTATTTCTTGGATTTGATAAATGGGAGAAGATAAAAAATTTGGGACTTCCATTAACACTTGGTTCTATCCCTTCCTCTCTATGGCTTGATGTATTAGCTAAGATTAAAGGAAAAATAGCTTCTTGGGGTGGCCAGTGGCTAACCAAGGCAGGGAAACTAATTCTAATAAAGGTTGTTCTCTCCTCCCTTCCTATCTTTCAATCATCCTTTCTCCTTGCCCCGAAGGCTATTTCTTCTCAAATTGCTAAAATTATGTGAGATTTTCTATGGAGTGGTGGAAAAGGCATTCAAACAAAAATGCATCTAGTAAGTTGGGAAATCTTTAAAAGACCTATTGTTGAGGGTGGACTTCAAATACGAGATCCTAGTCTGGATAATTTGGCGATGGGAGGCAAACTTCTATGGCAACTATATGCTGAAAAAAATCATCCTGTTAGCAAAATATTTAGGATGAAATATCTCAATGGCGGTTCTTTGAGAAAAATAACAACTTCCTCTTCTCCTGCAAGTACATCTATTTGGAATCTTTGCAAAAAAGGTTTAGATAAATTTAATCAGCAATTATATCGAATTCCAAAAAACGGGAAGAAGATTTGACTGTGGGAAGATAAAATCTATGGTAATATTCATGTCTCTATTGTAACCATGTTAGATGAGATCAACGATTGGCTGTCGAATAAAGGATTACTTCGGTTGGCAGATATTTGTTCCTGGGATAACAATGGAAATTAGGCTAACTGGTCCTTTCCCAAGCTCCTTGATTGAAAGAAATATTTTTCTTGCTGCTCTTACTGGACTAGCTCTAATTCATAGATCCTTTAAAGATAAATGGGATGGGTTTCTTCTGGTTCTTATTCAGCTGCTTTAGGATACCTTGAATTTCAACATAAATTGTATGAACTAATCCTTCCTCCTGCATTTTGGAAACCAGTTTGGTCTCCATATTGCATTCCCAAAATTAATTTCTTCTCATGGCTTGTTTTGCATAACAAACTGTTGACTGGTGAAAATCTAGCAAAGTGTGGATTCCACAGTCCTTTCAGATGTTGTTTGTGCACCTCTGCGGATAAAACAATAGACCATCTATTCATTGAATGTGGCTTCTCCTCTATAGTTTGGGAGCTCGTTCTCCATGGTCTTAAATGTCCTGTTTCTTTTCAAACTTCAACCGTTCTGTATTTTCAGCATTGGATATCTCGTCAGTTAAATTCATGTGGTAGAAATAGGGACTGGTTCAAACTCTGGAAACAAATTCTGAAGGTAGTATGGTGGAACATATGGATCTCCAAGAATAATCAAATATTCAATGATCATCCTGTCACTCCACAGTTTGTGGATGGAAAAATCAAGCGCCACATTGCTGAATTGGAAGTCAACTTAAGGTCCCCTTCCCCGGTGTCACCAGATAGAGCTAATTGGATCGGCTCCATCCCAATTTGTTTGTCAAAAATCGTATGCATTAAACCAGTTATTCCTCCTTCATGACGAATTCATAACCTCGGAGTTGATTTTAATTCCTGGTGGAGCAGTTCTCCTTCAGCATCTATTTTTTTTATGGAGCATCTAGGGGAAATCCTAGAGTTTCAAGAGCCAGGGGTTTGGTGTATTCATCAAGTCAGCTGATTTAAACCAGTTTTAGTTGGGGACTTGGTTCCATGATAAACAATCAGGATGAAAATTATGGGCTGCTTAAGGCTGGTCAAATCGCTAAGGAGTTCGGCTACAAGTCAATCCAAATATTTGGCGATTCAGAGCTCTTGATCAAATCTTTAAATTCTGCCAGTCATCTTTGTAATGTTGATTTAAACAACATTTTATTGAGAATTCAGAATCTTCTTAAATATTTCGAAAGTGTTCAATCTTTCCATATTCTTCGGGAGTTTAACAGTTCGAATGATGAATTGGCGAATAAGGCTTGCCATCTGGGTCAAGGTCATCTCAGCACAAATGGAAAATCCAATTCCTTTTGTTCAATTCCTTAAGTGTAAATCATCAAATTGTAATTAGCCTTTACTACAATTAATTTCCATTCTCAAGGAAATATTGTGTATTTTGATTTTTTCCCTCAAGTCATTCCTAATACTACTTTTTATTTGGAAGGTTGACAATTGTCATTCCAATCCTGCATCCTTTTTCAAAAAAAAAAAAAAATTACCCGTTTGAGTTAGAAAAAAAATCATTTGTAACATTTATTTTTCATACTCTGGAGAGAGTTTTGTTGATTCCCAGAGATCCAAGCATTTGATTTTTGAGCTCCGAGATCTAGGTAAGCTTGAACCCCATCCTAGTTATTTTTATCTGGGTAGTTTTTAGAGTAGGGGGTCCCATTGGAAGTACGACTAGTTTTTAGCCATAAAAACTAACCACGTAGGTTTTTTGTATTCTCGCATGTGACAACACGAGAGAATTTGATATTGTGCCCTACTATAGGGTGGAAAAACAGTGAAATCATGCCCTACGCATGAAATTTGCACTTAGGCCACACACTCATTCTGCAAGACTGTTCATGGGCCAATCACACTGAAAGCACAACGAAAGAATTCATATCTCGTGTGGTAATGGCTACATAGAATACCAACGTACAATCATGCTAAGCATGATTTTGACATTAGTGTAGTGCACAGCTCACTCTCTTTTGTGAAAGAGAATCATGTAAGTTTGGGTTTTTGTGGCTTTTACTATATGGGATACTGAGATCAACCTTGATGTGGGAGTATTGTGCATGCAGGTGATAATGGCTGACGTAGATGACCTCCATAGAGTGGCGAGAGCGCCACTATGATTATTTGGTGGCACGGGTTAAAGGAGACCTTGTGGTTATGGAGTTTTTAGTATATGTGCCTGTGTGTGTGTTGTTATGACCCTAAAATTTTCTCATTCCTTCTTTTCTTGAATAAATAATATGTATGAGCATAATCACCAAGAACAAATCAACAATTATCTTAGTAAACAATATTACTCCCTTGTAAATTCCATACAAAGGGAGTTCTCCACATGTTAAACTACACATTAAAATCTCTATATATATTATGGCTTGGAAATGGGGAGTTGTGGGTCTTTTTATAATATATACTTAATCCTTCACATCACTCGAATCGTNTGCTTGTATGCACTTACTTCCTTGCATTAACATGGATATTAACTATGATTCACTATCAATATTTACTAACAATTTATTTTTTATTTTTATTTATTTTTATACTTATTGTTTTATTTTGAATTTAGGCTCTAATACCAAATGTGAGGGTATTATTCCATGCTCTAAAATTTCTTATTTAATACATATATCATAAAATGAAAGCATGTACAATATCATTCTACTTTATTTTTAATATAATTACGCATATTCGTATCTATATATTGTTCAAGAAATTCAACACATTACAAAATTGCCATTCTATTGTAAAAATTCAACATAGCCAATAATAGGAAAATATTATTGTCTTTTTATTATTTTAAATGAAGTACAAGTGCAAGGAATTATCTCTAATAATATTTGGCTTGGATTCCAGAGATGTAACTGCAAGAGTCTTTGGCTTGGATTCCACAGAGGTAACTGGAGGAGTCTACCTTGCTCACAAACAATAAAGATAATTATATTGGGACCTAAGTTACCCCATGTATAACACATGGCCAGGTTCAGGCACCTGTATTATCATATGGAGTACCTCACTTATCACGAGCACCTTTATTCCCAATTTCCTCTCGTACCCCCAAGCCAATGTTCAAATCCCAATTAAAATAGAATATGAAAGGTTATGCTACCAAAAGTAACTACCATTTATTGCTCCTACACCAAAACTTTTCATTAACACATGATTAAAAGAAACTTGTCATTTTTAGCTCTTTACATTGATCTTATTTCATTCCTTTTCTTTAACACATGATGACAATAATTGATCCCTTTTAACTCTTTTATTACACAAAAAAATTGGTTCATGACATGGAATATCTTTCATCAACACATTATTCCACTAATTGTACAAATATGAATGAATGAATACATAAAGGAAATTCTAATTGGTAAGAGAGGTAGTTCAAATTGTTATCTAGTGCATGACAACCTAGTTAGGATTAACTAGAGCTCTAATGCCCTTCGTTAGACATGCCATCTCTCAAAGGTGAGTTAACAACCTCATAACTAACTTAAGTGGGCTCGAACACCTAAAAGCAAGGAGAAAATGAATGATAACTTATGCATGTGTGGGATCTTCCTAAAAATACTCTAGAGGTGCGCTACTAGTTCAGAATATAAAGGATATGCACTTAAAGTCGCTAAACAATGGAGTAAACTCTATTGATTCACTCCATAAATTTAACTTACAGTGTATGATCCAAAATTAAAGGAAATAAACCCTAAAATAAGGAATGCACCCTCAACTGTAAAAATAGATGTTGAGGATCACTAAGATTACAACTTCCATGACCGTGAAATAGCATATTTATCTCATAGTGGCTCTATAGTGGCTCAGATGGTCAAATTGAGTGGAATTTGGACCATTGGAATCATGATACCAAGATCTAAGTCCCTAAGTGAGAGATTGATGCTATGGGGAGGTAAATAAGCTCTAACACTCCATGGTCACATCCCATGGTTGCACTAGTTGAGTGTTTCCTACCTCGCCAGCATACATGGGTAAGCCCATCATGAAGCATACATAAACTTAGGGTGATATCAATGCACTCACCTTGCACCATGAATCCCCCCATGTCTCACTACAGAATTTGAGGCCAAAATCCGACAGCTACCATGTCTGAAATTCGACACTAACCTATTGGGTATTCGACACATACACTTTTTTTTTGCCATCGGTGGCATAACGTCGGATCTTCGACCATCGATTAATAAGGGTCAAAACTCCGACAGACCATTGTGTTGCATATTCGACCGTTATTCCTTCCGAAGTGCCAACCAAAATTGCATAAACCGTCTGAAATCCGACGTCATCTAACCCCTGAAGCATCGGTCGTCCGACGGACCAAAGTGTCTAAGAAATGGCAGTGTCATCGGTTTTTAATTCAGACAGTGCCGTTACTCCGACGCACTCCGACACTAGAAGAGTCGGCCTTCCGACGCAATCCGACACTTTAACCATCGGTCGTCCGACGAGAGGAAGCGTCGGAGTCATGGCACGGCCGTCGGATGTGTTGACCTAAGTGTCGGAAGAACGTTGAAAAAGCAACACCTGTTGATGGATTTTAAAAAAAAATCCAAAGATTTCACTTACGGCCACATGGTTTCAGCCTAGAATTTGACCACTGAAGGAAGCCTGGTAGCAAACTAGAGGATTCTATGTCAAGTATATATTTCATCCTTGCACATATAGTTATCACAACTACTTTACTCTTAACTTTACTTTTCGCAAAATAGAAAACCCAATATCCTCAAGAGAAGCACCCTCCTTTCTATTTATGGAATAAGGAAGAGAGTAATTACAAGCAAACCCTGTACTAAGTCTACAAGTGGACCACTTAACAAGACAAAGTCCAATCTAACCAATCCATGAACACTTTAAGAGAATGTTCCTTAACTAGAGACATTACATGTGCTAAGGGTAGGTGATTACAACACAACTTCACGGTAGTGTGAACCAAATGTACAAAGGTCACGTAATCCCATGCCCACATGTTCCAACTTACCCACTTAGAAATGGCCTATGTGACTTGGCTTTGGAGAGAGTCGAAGAAAGGTTGCTTGCAATCAAGTCTTCCTGGTTGAACAAAATGCAGTGCTTCTCTAGGCGAGACTATTAGTTGGAAAGTGGAATGAAGCAGTCCCCATACACTGTATTTGTCCCTAACCTCCATTTTGAGTTGACTAAAGTTCTAAACGGTGGTATTTTATAACATGATTAAGATGAAATGGGTCTAAAGAATTGTGTTTATCCTTCATATGCATTGTGATAATTGTATAAAAATATGCATAAGTTTCTCCCTATATAAGAAAGAGCTCTCATGCAAAGAGTGCTTTACATCCCCAATCTTAATAAGATATGATGGAGGACACTGAACCTATAGAGTCTCTAAATAGAGGGGACCAAAGGAAATAGCGAAGATAAAAAAAAATAACAGAAATAAACTTGCTGACCAAGAGGCATTCAATACTTTTAGAATAGTCTAGCTTTACTCAAGGAAGGGATATAGAATAAGATTGAATCCTACAAATACATAACCAATTCATATAGCAAAGAGACAAAGAAACAACAAAGTATGTTACCTTAAATCATTATTAATAATGTACAGTATATGTTTAACTTCACTCTTGCAAATTGCAAACAACTAGTAGAATAGTACAGTAGAATAGTCTAGCAAACTTCCAGGGGATCAATACTTGTTTTCAGAATTATAGTCTTAGGGTAAACAGTAAATGGCAGATATACCTCATTTGGCACATTTGCTACTTTGAAATTTCCTTCAAATTCAAGTTTTGGAGTGTACTCCAAGTCTTCAATGCCCCACCCCTACACACTCAGGAAACAAACGAAAAGGAATTGGAAAACTAAAGAAGAGCAATGATGTTCATAACAATCAATGCAACATCAATCTGCAAACAATAAAAATCCCAAAACATAACTGAAAGAAATCCCAAAACAAAGGATAGGCTGACCAATGGGCATAAAACAATGCCAAGTGTTTTTACCTCTTGATTTTAAATAAGATAGCCTTTCCCATCCACCATGCATGAAATCATCATTATCATGTCATATTCGGCATCAGGGAACTTGAAAGGAAGCTTGGTTGTCTCTATATCAAAAGCACACACACGAACTTCAGCTCGTTGAAGAAGATCTGCTCTATTTTCCAAGGTAACCTTTGAAGAGTCCACTTTAACAGTGTACCATTGTCCACATCTTGCATCTGCAAGATTGCAAAATCCATAAACAAGTAAAGAATGAATGTTAGTTTTTCGATATATAAAAACTCTTGCTGCAAAGGCTATTGAATGTGGACTTATGATGTAGAGACAAGCCATTATTTGTTCAAAAGCATCTTGAAAAATTTGAATGTGGACTTATGATGTAGAAACAAGCCATTATTTGTTCAAAAGCATCTTGAAAACATAAAATGAAGACATGAGTGTGTTGCGAAAATAAATGCATCCTGCTACAATTGACCAAGTATTCAAACAATCTATCTCCGAAGCTATCATGCCCAACCATTTATATAAACATGTTATATAACATCTATCATTTACTAATTCAATTCAAGTAACTGAGTTCTTTAAAATCCTCAAGCAACATTAAATGACACTCAATTGCTTAATCTAATCAAGGAATTTAAAATATAATGATCTAACATAAATCATGTAAGCAAAAAATTATAATTAGTAAGAATATATCACTTGATAAAATATGGATAACCAAAAATACTATGTATATAAGGGCATCGATCTAATCAAAACTCCATTTCTTCCCTCTTAACTATGGAAATGTTTCTCAATGCTATCTGTAACAAGTTCCAATGGAGGAGTCAAATAGCAATAGTGAAAATTACACCGTAAAAATATAGAAATAGATGTTTTTTAATGTATTCTTCCTTACCATTCATTGAGCTCCTCTTTGTTTCGAGAATAATTTAATATTCTCTACTAAACAAGACCAACCACATGAAGGTGGAAGCTCTTATGGCCCCTCCCCCCCCCTCACATCACTCTCAACTCCCAAAACCCAATGCCTATAATTGCAAATAACAATTTATTTCACTATTTCACAATGCAAATAACAATGCATCTACAATGCAAATTATTTCACTCAATAGTTGAAAAATGATTTCATTAAATCATTCTTTATAACATTCATTAAACCATTCAATCATTCAACAACTGAAAAAACCATTCATTAACTCATTCATTAAAACATTAATTTAGTAAATGGCAGAAAAAAAATATCAGTAAACAATTCATTAAAGCATGCATTCATAAAACAGAGGAAAAAGCATTAATTTTTTTTATAAATAAGAATTACTGAAATTTTGTTTAGTCACTTCCTTTTTACTTTTCTTCTCTTTAAATATTTAGTTAGAGTCACATCTTCAGGAATTTGATCATCGGTATCCCTACTAGTCTGCTCAGAAGGTTGAACTTCAGGCGAGGGGCGATGAATTTTTGCAATAATGTCAAAATCTTTCATTAATATATTTATATTTTGATAAATACGAGTAATTCATTAAAAAAACAATACGAATGTGTGTTTTTACCTGCCATGTGCACATCAACATGTTCAACATTATCTCGTACCGGCCCAACCTGTTCTGTGTTATGATCTGTAGCTACATGCTCTGTAGTTGAATTGTGTAGAATTAGAATTAATGTTCATCATCTGCAATGGTCTATAAAAAACAGTAGCACATTAATAAATTCATTACCAGGATGAGAAGCATGATCTTCATTTGGTTGGTCATGTACTTCATCCTCGACATGAACGGGATCGTTACTTTCCTGCACAAAAAGGAATAAATAATTTACGTTAGTTTATTTATAAGGAACAAATTGCATGAGCATTAATAAATTATCATTAAACTATACAATTTTCACATACCTGGGCACCAGATGGATCAGCAGAAGATCGTGCAGTATTCACAGACAAGCTTCTCCAGCGATCAACAACGACGTCAAAGCCATGTTCGAAGCCAAGCTTCATGTAATCTGCACTGGGCAATTCTTTGAACCGGTCGGCCTTCATATTTGCATGATGTCATTAATTTTAAATCCTTTTGTCAGAACAAAAAAAAAAAAAAATTTGTATGATATTTGGATGTGGATTCGGGTTTTGCGATACTTACATATCGAGCAGCCAAGTTGGAGTAACCACCAGGCCCAAGCTTGTGTTGGCCAAGTTTTCCAATTCTTGCCTTTGTGGCCTTAGATGTGTTCGAGAGCCTAATTAAGTTTTTAAATAAATTAGTCTATGTACCAAAATTGATATAAAAACTAGTAATAATAAGGCTTACCACTACATTTTGGAATGAATTGCATACCTCCATGTTCCACCTGGTGGTATCTTTCCTGCTTTTCTCAGGACCTTCTCTTTTCCATCTTCCACTAGGGCTTTCCACTCCATAGATGGAATCATTGGAAGGCGCTCATACCTAGGGTTCTTTTCTAGGTGAACCCTATATTGGTCTCGGACAATCTTTAGATGTTTTCCAGCCTTCTGTAGTACCTTCGATGTATCAAAGGTATCTTTTCCGAATAGACTAACCAAGCGATTAGTTAGATCATCCTTTAAAGTTTTTGGCTGCTTGTTCCACATTGTGCGGATGGTGGGCCCGAAGATCTCCAAGGCCAAATCATATAGATGTTTATAAAATATATCATTTCCTGCAAAACATTATTTCCATCATTAGTGAACATTAGAAAATATTATCAGTATATTAGACACAAATTATAAAAAATAAATTGAACAATCTATAATGACCTGGAATCCTCTCTATCTTTATTGGAACTAGTCCTTCATTCACCAAAAATGTACACTTTATTGAACCAGTGCTAGTCACACAAGAAGACCCAGGAAATGCTTCCACATATCTATCTAGCACTGCATCCACCCCTTCTTCTACAACATATGTTGTGGGTGGGGAACCATCGGCTTCACCCTCCGCTGCCCTCGGCGGTGTTGCAGAGCGTGTTGCTGATTGTTCAGTGGACAATATGGGAGCAGTATGTGGTGTACATGGAGTGGTTTGGTCAGTAGGACCAACATTGCCTTGACCACCACTGCTAATCTCCATAGCACGCTGTAAATTAAACCCATTGTATTATAAGTTCAACAGCATATAAAATCAAATATTATAAAAAATTTATAAATGAATTTACATTTTTATTCGATAACTTACGTCCAGTTATTTACATTGCTGTAACAACAATTGAAGCCTTTGTTCGAGCCCTTCTGTTAGTGGAATTTCTAATGTCAGACGAACCAGTTCCTCATTTTGTTTTTCCCTTGTCCTTTGTAGCACCCTCAACGGGTCTGCAGACTCTCTAATTTCACTATCTCTCATCAACTGAGAGACCTCATTCTGTAAAGAGTTTTGAGACGGCGTTTCATAAACGGAATCCCCTGTCTGCAATTGGAATATATAAAAAATTGCTTAGTATTTGAAAATATAGTGTGCGCAAATAATTATATTAGGGATTACATCTAGGATTACCTGAAGCCTAGCTGAGGGCGTGGTCTGATCAACAGATGGGGATTTACCTCGATCAGCCACCTGCAAAAAAAGTAGAGAACATTATCACAATGAATGGAATATGTATAAGCTAACAAATACAGAACAAAAACAAAAATAAACACTATGCTACATGTTTTATATGTGTACATTTTTGAAGTATTTAGAATGTGGAATTACAGTTAGGTTAAATGGTTGCCTCGAGTCTCAAGTCATATGATCAATAGCTGGGGAGTTTCCCCGGTCAATCTGCAAAAAAGGTAGACAACATTACCATCATGAATGCAACCATAAAAATGAAAGAATACATAACAAAATAAACATAATTTGTCATGATAGACATGTTTATGATTTTAAAGTATTTGAAATGGAGAATTACATTCATGTTTGGCTATTGCCCTGATGCTGTAGTCGGCTGATCAATAGCCGATTGGCTTCCCTGATCAACACTCTGTATGGAAAATCGATAATATTATATAAATGAACCTAATATACTAATGAAAATACATAACAATGTATCTGTATGTCCATCCTAAAATTTAATATTACATTGGCAATATCGATGTATACCTGCTGCCTTGACTCGGGTCGACAAACATCTACAGAGATGGAGGTGCCCCTGAGAGAACCCTACATCAAAAACATACTAAAATTTACATAAGGAAACATGAAATTAAGTAGATAATTTCAATTATATGCTAACAAAAATTCCTATAGATGTTAAAATAATTAATAAAAGGACTTATAAATTGTTTGTTGTACCACAACCATACTAACAGTGTTTGTATCTACACAGTTCAAATTGTAATCAATAATCAGTTCTTTGCCAGCAGCTATTGATTTAATTGCACATACAAAGACACGATTTCCTTCATGCGACTCGAATATGCAGTTGGGTTGCTTTAATGTAGACCCTATTTGTGTACTGTTTATAAACCCCGCAATATTACCGGTTGTTTTTGGCCTTCCATCCATGTACATGGTTGCTCCTTTATTTTGAGCTTTGTCTTTCAGTTGTATATAATTTGCTGACAACCCATATCTACGCATACTTCGTGTATATTGGACCAGGCACATCCAATCACTGTAGTTGTAACAGGGTCCAACATACTCCATCAATTCTGTACATCTACCATATCCAACCTTTATGACGTCCATGCAAAATAAGCCCAATCCATGCAATGAGGACGGTGCAATTCTATATATCCTCTCATTCACACAAAAATCAATGTTTACTTTAGGAAGATCACCAGGCACCCATTGTTTCACTAGGTGTTGGTACCTTAAGGGCACGTCGATGTCTCCCACTGTCTCATCATCATAGGAACATGGCCCCTCTCCTTGGAGAAAAAAATTCATGCATTTGTCGAATTTTCTTCTGATCTTCTGACATCTAGTTGATCTAGCCTATGTAGACCTACTGGATGTCTCACTTTCTTCTAGCCTTCCCAAACTCCCTTCGCTGGAGGAAGACAGGTCTGAAAAATACCTGTTTGGTTCTACCTGCACCGTGGCCAAAAAAAAAATTGGCATAAGCATAGCAAAATACCAGCAAAAAAATGTGGAAATACTTATAAGAAAAAAAAACTTTGAAAGACTTGTAAGCCAATAACTTGTTAAAGAAAAAGGTTGTCAAGAATGAGTTTGGTTAATAGGTGTGGGCATTTGGTATCCCTAAAAATTCTAATGTATGCCCCTCTATTGGTTACATACAAGTCTCCATTCTAACTTATTGCTTGCATTGCCTTTTGCTAACATGAATTGGGTAGGCTGCATAAGCTTCAAATGTATGCTTGTGACCATTGTACTTTAGCCTTTCAACATTGTCAAGCTTGAGACGATATGTTATGCATATGCATCACATATAACACTGCAATTTATGCCAATATATGTCTATACAAAACCTGGAGGTTCTCCTTTAATGGACTATCTCCTTCAAAGAACATATCTCCTTTCAGTGGTTTTTAGTTTTCCCATGAATGATCTTGTGATGTTGTTGATGATTTTAGTTTTAGAGTGGATGTTTTAACCTCTGTGCTACTCTAAAGTGCATAAGCCAACACTTTAGAGGCATATTTCCCAGTGGTGGTGAAGAGCGAACATTTCCAGATCTGGCTACTTGGCACGTTAAATACATTTATATCAGTCTGTAATATTTGTTGGTTTATTCCTTTTAACTTGTCTTAATGATGCTTGTTTTCCCATATTAATTTTCAACCCTAAGGGAATGCTAACTTGTTTTCCCATACTAATTTTCAACCCTAAGGCAACCTTAAGGAATACAATTGATCAGCTTCACAGGAATACTGGACAAACATTCAAAGGTAACACCTCTAATCTAGGAATCTTGACTACATCCACATCACTAACCTTCAACAAACTGAGAATTGAAGTCTAATACTGAAGTAGCTAATCCAAAGAAGCAATAAATAAGAGAGATCAGTAATATGAGGGGATCATCCACCTCAATCATCCAAAGGATGTCAATATCAACAACACATAAAAGACTCAAGTGCTAAGGGCTAGAAAAGCTGGAAAGTACCCTGACCAGTACATTCACCATCAGTGAATTCAGTAAACTAAAAATGGCCTGAGGCCAAGGTTAATGTTTCTTTGGATAAGCTATCAGCATTAGTATTGTGTTCTCTAAATATGTGAACTGCTTTTAGTTGGATGAAGTAAGGTTCCATATCACGGATACGTTGACACCAACCATCAATTGCAAGTAAAGTTAGTTATGATCTTCTATTGAACCAATTAATGATGGCTGTGGAGTCACCATGAATGTGCAGAGTGGGAAGGACCATGGATTTAGCACAAAAAAGGAGAGTCCATAAAGCAAGTAGTTCAAATATGGTGTTTGTACTCAGACCAACACCCAATTTGAAGCAAAAATAGTGGTCCTGGGTGATCAAAAGATGAACACCTATACCTCCAATTTGATTGGCTGAAGCCCCATCAAAGAAGATGTAGGTACAATTATTGAAATAGTTTATTTAGTTAAACTCGAAGGTTGGCTGGAGTGGAATAATGAGTACGGGCCTCCTCCTAAGGTCGGGTTTAATGGTCGTGCTGCAAACACACCTAGCAGCTCTTCATCTTGCGGAGAAACCGGAACCCTACTCTCGGTTCCAGCTGTCTAATTTTCCAACGTGTTCTGCACTGTGTCTAGGGACGGTATACCGGTAATTTCTGGTGAGGAGAAGATGTTGAGCTCTTGCTACCACAGGTCAACAAAGTTGACTACCATGTCTACTGGACCTACTTCCAAATTCACAAAAATCTCCAAATTGAACTGAACTGTCCAAAACGAAACGAGTCACGACAATGTCCAAATACACTTGTCATTTTTTATTATATATTATTATATATTATATGTATTTTATTATTATTTTATATTATATGTATTTTATTATTATTTTATATTATATGTATTTTATTATTATTTTATATTATGTGTATTTTATTTTTGTTATATGTTATTTTATATTATATAAATTGCCATAATAGTATTAGGATATTTTTATTGGCTTCTTTTGCTTGAAAGTTGAACTGCCTAAAAGTGCACATATCTCATCTAGGACCCTTTAAGATTCATAATAACAACTATTGCTATAGGATTTTATTCTCCAAATGAAACACCAAAACCATACTTATCGGTTAATATTTGTGTAGGGATGTATTTCTAATCTTTCCCATAATTTATGATACTAATGGGATTGTATGCAAAAAATTATGTATGCCCTAAGAAATCTTATGTATTCCCCTCTTTTAGTTACATACAATTCTCCATTCTCACTTATTATTGCTTGCATTTCCTTTTCCTAACATTGCCTTTTCCTTTTACTGGCCTAACCCCTTTTCAACAATAATAGTTGCAGATTTAATCAAGTGTTTTTCTACTGAGGTGGCTGAGTCAACCGAGTTGACCCCCAACTGAGCTAACTCGGCCTTTGGAATGATTGGAGTGACAAGTTTGGTACCAAACCAGGCAAATCAGGGTATGACTGAATGGATCGGTAACAAAATGGTCAATTCATCCCAATCCATACTAAATTGACCAAGTGAATGTGGGAATGCACAGGCCACACACATGACACTTCAATTCAAAAAACAAATTAACCTAGAAATATAAACATCTAGACTCTAAACCTACTTCATTGTCGAGTCAATTAGGTTTGTAGGATTCCTATACATCATAACACTATTTGGAGTAAAACACAACTTGCTTTGTGATGCAGGAGCATAGGCTCATGGAAACGATTTCATCCATGGCTTGATCAAAGTCATATGAATTGAGAGACCTAAGGTCTCAAAACTTGTAAATTCTCTTATCTTGATTAAAAATTGAATAATATGGAAGAGGACACTTGTCCTTTCCACCTGTAAATGTTTGGATAAGAGTTGTTAGTTTGGAAGTGAGTCATTGATGACTCGTAGGGGTCAGCTAAGTTTATTAAGGACTCTATTCCTTAATTATAGGATCTGTAAATAGAATTAGAATAGAACTGGAGGTTTATTTAATGCAGATCCAAATCATTTAGTTAGGTAGCTTAGGTTAGCTCGAGGAGTTTTTTGTTAGCTCATTTTGAGGTGAGGTAGCTCACAGAAGCTTGGGTAGCTCGAGAAGGATAGAGAGGGAAGAGAGAAACTAAGGGTTTGCCTGAAATTCACTTTTTGAACAAGGTTTTTGTAAAACTAAGGTCTGCATAGAGTTATGGCAGTTGGTGCCTGCATCACCTGCCAAGCATGTAATATCTCTCATGAAATGGACCAGCTCAATGAGTAACCTTCAAGCATGTAATATCTCTCATGAAATGGTGTATAAAATAGTGTAAGCATGCTTCAAATGATGCCTCAATGAGTAAAATCCTGTAGAATGGACGTTTTAACCTCTGTGCACCCACGTTGAGCTAATCCAAATCCAAAAGTTCTATACTCTAGCTAAAAACATAGTCTCCATTTTAATGCCAACACAGAGCATACGATGGCAAGCCAATGGGCTACAGCACCATTGCTACAATGGCATAGCCCATGGCATAATGTCCCAAGCTCTAGAAGCTTTCCCGACTTAATTTACAAACAATAAAATCAGAGTGTCATGCATACTCCCAAACCCAAACCATTATTAATGCACAGAGTAAATCCCACAGGATGAAAGCCACGAATCGAACCCAGTAAGTCAGCAATTCAAAATGTAGCATTAAATCTACTACACAATCCCAAATATTTACACAGTATAATATTTTATAAATGTCAAATGAAATCGTATATACCAAATCACATTGCAGTCCTTACATAAAAGCCAACGCGCAATGTATTTACACAGTGAGGCACGAAGCCTCTTTTACAACAGTCAAACTATTAAAAATGTTAAATGGCAAAGTCATGAGCTATGGCACCATTACAAGTAATGGTGCAGCCACAGCCCAAAGATGCCCAACCTCCCAACAAGAGTCCATTAAAAACCAAAGCAAGCTACATTATAAACCCCGAAGGCAGAGTGAACAAGTGCCACACGAAACCCCAACCCAGTAAAGTTTTCCAACTCATAAATGCCCAGAACAAGAGGAGGAAAGTAAATCTTGCTAGCATACTTACCATGGCCGTGAAGAAGAAATACCAAATCGATAGTGTAGCCTGTGCAAACCTCGGAGCGCCTTCGCGTTCACCTGCAGACAAACCAACGATGGCATGAAAAGCATGACCATGCCATGGAGAATACAACGAAGCAATGCATTTTTACACAGAGTCGATCTAGCTTACCTACGAATCGATGGGTTCATCTCCCTTCTCCAAATGCGCAGAGGCTACACTAAACCAAAATGCCAAAAACCATATTGCACAAGCATCTGGTGACAATTAACGCATGCACAAACCCTTTGCTGGTGACCATTAACGCATGCACAAACCATCACCATAGTTTATGGAATCAACATTATACCATATACCAACCAAGTCATGTGTTAAACCCTCTATCCTATGGTTTCACCACCCTTTAAATATCAGCGCAGACTTAGTACTTAGGACATGGTATTTATACCATAGTCTCCCAACCTTATGGTATGAGCAGTCCTTAACACTATCATATAGTATTTACAATGTTTATCAAGCCTATCTATGCAAAACTAGATAAATTAGAGAAATTGCATAGTAAAATCTATAGATGCGGTACAAAATGAATGATCACTATAATAGCGACTCACAGATACGAGAGGGGGTGAGGCGCGTAGCCCTATTCTAAGTTCATGACCCGAACAGCAAGTTTCTCATTTGTGAGGTAAGAAGGTTTGTAAATTGAATCCCTGAATAGCCCACTAAATGAGGAAGGATCTATCTGCATTCAAGCTTGTCCCACAAAGGAGCAAACATCACAGCGCGCTCAAAAAACCCTTGTCACAAAAAACATTATATATTATATGTTTTTTATTTTTATTATATATTATTTTATATTATATGTATTTTATTTTTATTATATGTTATTTTATATTATATAAATTTCCATAATAGTATTAGGATATTTTTATTATATCCTAACTTGAATAAAGAACCTTCACATTAATGAAGGAAGAACCATCTACATAATGACACATCCCTATATTGGGTAAATGAAAATATATCTTTGAAGGATGATTGAAAAGTTGAGCATGTGAGCTTGTGAGCATGGTGGTTATGATGATGATGATTATGATTATGATGTTCATGTCGATGATGACAATGATGACAATGTTGTTGATGATGATGTTGATGATGTTGTTGATGATGATGATGATGTTGATGACGACGATGACAATGATGATGATCATGATGATGATCATGATGATGATGATAATGATTGTGATGACGATGATGATGATGATCTTGATGATGACGATGATGATTATCATCATCATGAGGATGACAATGAAAATGATGACGATGATGATGATGATGATGATGACAACGACAACGATGATGATGACGACGACGATGATGATGAAGATTATGATGTTGATGTCGACGATGACAATGATGATGTTGATCGTGACAACGATGATGATGATGATGACGATGATGATGAAGATGATGATAGTGGTGATGATGAAAATGATGACAAGGATGATGTCGACGATGACAATGATGATGATGAAGACGATGACAATGATTACGATGATGATGAAGATGATGACAATGATGATGATGATGACAATAATGATGTCGACGATGACAATGATGATGATGATGATGACGATGATGATTATGATGTTGATGAAGATGATGATTATGATTATGACGATGATCATGATTATGATGATGATGATGATATCGATGATGATGATGATGATTATCATCATCATGAGGATGACGATGATGATGATGTTGATGATGAGTATCATCATCATGAGGAAGATGATGATGATGAAGATGATGCACCATTTGTATCACCATCTATGTCAACATTGTAAGGATTGGCCATATCATCATCGTCATCATCATCAGTTACACTCATCATGTCATTGTCGGAATAATCTTCAACGGCATTGTCTGCTACATCATCTGATTCAACTATTCCTTGGACATATTTTGTTGGATCATCATCGTTAGCTAACTCAAGTTGATCATGCTCTTCGTCATCATATTCTTCTTCCATAGAACCCTCTTCATTACCATCATCTAGGTTATACTTTACCGGCCTTCCCCTTGGATCATGTCTCACAACAAACAACCAGCCCACTTTACCTGGAACCTCTGAGTAAAATACTTGTTCACATTGGCTTGGAAGCACATAGGGCTCTGTTCCTGGCTCAAAAAACCTTGTGTTTACCATGGTAAATCCATTATCATGTTCAATAATAGTTCTATCGGGATCACGTTGATTCAATCGTAACCTATACCATTTGACAATGAATAGAACTACCTTAAAGGATTTAAAGTCACATTGTATAATATCTTCCAAATACCCATAGTATCGATTTTCTGAGACTTCTGGATGTTTGTCAGTTCTAGATGAAACATTGATAACCTCAAAGAAATCCGAAACCCAAAAATCTGATGTTTTATTTGTTTCATCCAGTTTTTTGATTCGATATCTACCTCCATTACAGACCATAGCCTTATGGTGTTTTACCTGCAATAAGCAATACACAAAAAAATTACACAACCAATCAGTCCTTATGCAGCAATACATGGAAAAAAAGAACATGTATGTCAATAACTATCAAACAAAATAAAAGATTTAGAGGGATATTTGATTAATTATATACTTTCCATTTTATCTTCTTTTTTTTTTAACAGAAACAAAAAGAAAATATATTTAAAAGTGGCTATGCACAGCCATTCAGTACAAGCATAGTGGGGTAGAGTGTCTGCGTTCAACAAAGAGGCAGCACCATGAGATCATCCACTGAATTTCCTTACACATTCCAAAATGAGACTGTTCAAAATTTATATAGCCGGGGGTTGTGTAAACCCTTACAAAATGTTTGCTAATTAAAAGACAGAAAAACATTTAAGCAAAGCCAGACAAAATAAAACTAAGGATTGCCTCTTGGCTGCAAGACTGACTCCTCCTCCATTGGAAGCACAACATCATCAGAAGCTACATGGACTCTGCTGCTCTGGTTCATAGAGATGAATTTCTGCAAGTCCTCAACAATTCTTTCAACCCGTCCCTGAATTTCACGCAGGCGACTCTCATTGTCGTCAATGCGAGCATCGTGGTTGCTAATTTGGTGTGAGGTGTAGCTAACTGTATCCTCCATCTTCTTAATCACCTGAGCCGTCTCTCTATTATCCATAACACTCATGGAAAGTAGCTCGTAAAGTCTCCTCAAGTTCTTCTTTATGTCCATCAAATCAGAGTTTTCCCCATGCTGCGCCATTTCGCTTTCTGTTGACCAGAGAGAGATGCGGGCGAACTGCCTTTGAAGAGAGGAAACAGAACTGAAAGGGGCCACAGAATTGATAACACAAGAACGAAGAGCCAAAAGTTATTTAAACAACCTAATCCCATTATCACTACAAGCCAATGTGCCCACGGTACCCTGTCTCCATCCTGTGCACTTGCAGCCGATGACCAAACTGATAGCGCTATTGCCGAGACGAGAGCCTGAATTCAGAGCAGCTGGGATTGAAACAGATAGGGATATGCACGAACACGGGGAGAAGGCCGCAAGAGCCACTCTCTCTTTCACCACAGAGCGAATGCAAGGAAGGTCCTGCCACGGAAACCCATAGAAACTTCCCTCGCAAACACCAGAGATAATTTGCAGGAGGAAACTCAGGGCATCAAAAGAGCCATGACCGAGAAGAGATGAGGAACGGATAGGAATTACACTTCCCGCAGAAGCCATGTCGAGGACCAAAAGGAAATCTAGAGCGTGCGAAAGAGAGGAGAGTAAATTACCATACGGGGGAGCAATTAAAACCAGAAGGATCGAGAGAGAAGGCCGCCAGCGAAGGGACCACGCGGCGGAAGGATAAGGGGAGGTGGGACAGGGCCTTAAAGAAGACAAGACGAAGAGGGTAAAGACGGTGGAGGTCGAGCGGGAGGGATAAGGCTTGGGAGAAGAGGGAGAGGGGGAAGGGGGGGAGGGAAAATGGGGGGGGGCAAGAGAAAGAAAGGGGGTTAGAGAGAAAGGAGAAGGGAGAGGGGAGGGATAAGGAAAAGGGGACAAAAGGAGAGCAACCAAGGAGAAGGAGAAAAGAAACTGCTTTTGAAGAACTTGAGAAGCTAAGAGCCAGAAGAAAGGCTCCCAGCACCGCCAGCTAGGGAATATATTTGTGAGTAGGCCGATTTCCATTCTGTCGATACTGCCCTTGCAAGAGAGAAGCTCCCCCATTTGCTAAGCTGTCAGCTGCCGAGTTATTGTGCCAGAGGATATGATATGCTTCGTATCCGCTGGACATAAGGACCTTAGCTTTTTCATAAAGTCGCCGACATTGGACGGCTCCTTCATTATATCCCATGTTTAGTTTATAAATGACGTGCCTAGAGTCCCCAAAAATCAAGGCCTTGTGAATTTTGTTTTCCCTGAGAATGTGAAGGCTCTGAATAAGAGCCATCTACTCAGCTTCGTTGTTGGTCCTGCTTCCAAGCCCCCAAGCAAATGTATGTTCGACCTGTCCTCCGGGATTCAGGAGAATCCCCCCCGCACCTGCTTCCCCAGGATTGCCTTTCGAAGCTCCGTCAAAGAACACAGCATAGGAGTTTTTCTCCCGAAACCAAGAGTTAAAGTCATTCCAGGGAAGGCGAATCTCCCAAGAAAGGAGCTTAGGACCAATTTTGGACTGAAGGGAGCTATCTTCTTTTAGAAAAAGTTTGCACCAAGAAGAAAATGGCTCGGGAATGGACTCCTGAGAGGGAAAAAAGATTTTGTCTGAGACAAACTTTTCTGTTATCATCCCTATGGCTTTGGCGGCAATATAGATGGGAGTGACTTTTTGTTCCTTGAATATAGCACGATTCCTTGCTAACCAGAGCTGCCAACAGAGGTTCTTTGGAATGGAAGTCCAGAGGCGATTTAGAATTGGTTTATTCCTAAGGGAACCAGGGAACTGCTTGGACCAATCCTTAAAGAGTTGAATTGCCTTTTCTGGAAAGCTGAGGCCGAAGTTCTGAGGAAGGATGATCTGCCAGGCTTTAAGCGAGACTTTGCATTGAAGAAAAATGTGACTGGAAGTTTCTTCATCAGAATTACACATGGCACATCTGGAGGGTCCTAAAATGCCCCTTTTCCGTATATTTTCAGTTGTAAGCAGCTTGTTATGCAGAAGCAGCCAAATGAAATTGTTGACTTTGGGGATGTTGTTTGAGAGCCAAACCTGCTTCCAAATCCTGTCCACCATATTTATTTCCTTGCTTATCTTTCTGTATCCTTCTTTAACACTATATTGGCCATATTTTCCCCAGCCAAGCCGATCCGGAATTGAGAGACTCGTTGGGGACAGTCCTTGAAGGGATAAGAAGAGAGCGACTGCAACATTTTCCAGGTGTGACGGGGGAGAAATATGAGTCCAGCCAACCCATCGACCATGAGAATCCCAGCGAGAGAGGTCAAAGAGAGTGTTAATTCCTTGGCCACTAGCCCATTCGACTAGAGGAAGCAGATCTAAAAGGGAGGAGCGAGGCAGCTGCCCCAGAATACTTTTTGTCCAGACATCAATTTTCTTTCCATTCCCTGGTATCCAATAACTGCTCTCACGAATTATATTGAATGATGCTTTACACAATTGCCAGAGCATGGTTCCTTTGCCAACCCAGGCTCTATCCAGCAGTTTTGATCTGGGCCTTTTGATGTACTTTTTCCTGATGACTTCCTTCCACCATTCTTTCTTTCCCGAGACCAGCCTCCATACCAGTTTGACTCCCAAATCCTTGCACACCAGCTCAAGATCTCTGATGCCTAGCCCGCCTTGAAACTTAGGCCGCTTGACTGTTTCCCATTTTACCAAATGAAACTTTTTGGTCTGAACTTTCCCTCCTTGCCATAAAAATTTTCTAATTTCTTTGCAAATACTGATGATGACAGTCCTGGGAGCAAGGACCATCGAACTTAAGTAGATAGGGTAGGAGGAGAGGATGGACTTTATGAGAACAGTCTTCCCAGCTAAATTCAGCCATTTCGATACCAGGAGTGAATTTTATCTTTAATTTTTTGAATTACCGGGTTCCACATTGAGGAAGTCAATGTCTTCTATAATTGTGCAACTATAATGAAACTGAATGTGAAACAATACCTTACAACTTGCCATTTTATCTTTTACACCATATGCCAAATTGATTTCCCTTTCTGTTATATTTTTATCTCCATTGCGTTGTGCTTCTTTTACCAATGAAGCCACACCTTCCCATGATATTCCATGACCATATTGTGTGCATCGTTCAATCCATACCTTCAACCAGTCGAGATTGTTTGTGATGTATAAATGAATTGCATCCCATTCTCGACCAACTGTTTAATGACAATAACCATTAAAATCAAAGAAAGGTGTAAATCTCCTGAACAAAGACGTATATGCTCTTAATTGAAGCAATTATGACTAGAAAATACAATTAGAATCTGAAGGATATAATAAAAATCCAGTAGCTAATAATTACCTTTTAGCTTCCTCAATATACCTTTCCCCTTCAGGTTCTCCCCTTCAAATTTGTTATTGGAGTCCGGATCACAAATGCGACGTAAATTGAGCTTTGACGCTAAAATAGGAAGATATTCACTAACATACAACATTTTGTGGTATACCGTATATCCTTCCATCATAGAACCCTCTGGATGTGCTAATTGTCTCACCAAACCCTTCATAAATTTCAAGTGCCTCTCAACCATCCACATGGACCTTGAGTGCACAGTTCCACACAACTCAATCTCCTCAACTTGGTGTATGAGGTAGTGCTCCTGTGCATTGAAAAATGTCGATGGTAGATGCTTCTGCATTTCACACATGAGACAAGGAATTTCTCTCCTCCAATACTTTATATATTCTTTATGGATTTCTTTAGATGTCAACCATCTACAAGTGATGCAAACCAATAATGATATTTAACAAAAATAAACATTAAATTACAATATATGCTGAAATACTGCACAAAAAAACAAATATAAATTATTATACGGAGAATTAAAGAAACACTAAGCACATGCAAGTAATCACTAGTTACCTCATGTGTTAACCAAGATTATATATAACTTGTTTGACATTGTTGTCGAAGTTGTCCGGGAGAGACAGAGGTAGAACATATTGTATCAGCATACAAACCATGCCATTTATTAAAAAAAGAGTATACAAACAAGAAAAAATTATATGGACATAACAATAATAATTACCTTGATGAAGACATGCCAATCATGTGTTTTGACCCCCGCAAAATCACCTTTTTTAGTTATGATATTCTTCAAGTTTGCACAAAAACCGGTGGGAAATTTAATTTTATGCATTACTTCTTTGACAACATTGCTTTGTTGCTCCATAAAAATCCATGGAATTGAGTTTATATTAACTTGTTCTCCATTGGTATGAAATTGGATGACGTCTTTCATTGCATGGTTGCTTTCTTGAATGTCTATGCACACTTTCACAACTTTATCTTTCTCCCTCCTTAGCTCTAGTAGTCTCCATAAGGTTTCAGTAACATTCTTTCCAATATGCATTGTATCAAACAAATGAGCAATTTGTAGGTGCTCATAGTAGGGCAACCTGCTGAACTAAATAGGATAACTTTTCATTCCTCGTGGAATACCATTAATGCCTTCATGATCACAATGGACATCATTAATGTTAGTTTATAATTAATAAATTACATCATAAATCAAATATGGCCACTACAGCAAACAACTCACAATAAAAATTAAAATACATAACAATTCATATACGATGATCCATACGTACCATGATGATGATTTCTATTGTATTGCATCTTCCAAAGGTGAGGTGTCATTCTCCGTGGTTTTAATGCAGTCTCCTGCTTCCCATTGAAAAAAATTCTTTCAGTTGTTCTATACCTGTGATTATTAGAGAGGAAATGCCTATACTCATCAAACACCTCCTTTCTTAAGCTTTTTGAACGTCGAGATTTTATCTTAGGACCACAAACTGGACATCCAAATTTACCCTTTATCTGAAGACCTACAATATTTACATATGGAATATCTATGTCAAATATAATCATTTATAAAATATTCTAACTACTCCATATCATTAAATGCAATTAAAGTGGAACTTAAAATTACAAACCACAAAATGAAGTTAACCCAGGGGCATCGTGTATTGTCCATACAACCATTGCATGGAATTGAAATTGCCTTTGTCATATTGGTCTAGATACGTCATACATAGGTATGCCATTCCATAACTTCAGTAGCTCATCTATAAGAGGTTCAACGTATACATTCATATCTTTGAATTAGAACTTACCTGATTCATAATTTGAAGAACATATAAAATATATCATTATGAGAACCATTAAGATATATAAACCATGCAGAAGAGTAAAATAATAGATATATATATGAAATTAAGATACATATTACGACAAATGAGATGCCACAACTACATTATAAATAAAACAGTTTTCGTCAATAAAACCCGGAATAATCATCGACAACATTATGTGCTCCCTCTTTATTGACAACCATGGAGGAATGTTATTGTTGATAAAAAAAATAGGCCACACTGTGTAAATGGATTTCATCTGTGCAAATGGATTAACACCATCTGCTGCCAAAGAAATCCTAAGATTACATGGTTCTTCTTTAAAGTGAGGCCACTTTTCCTCAATATCTCTAAAAGCAGTACCATCTACAGGCATTCGGATAACATCATCTTGACTTCTGTTCCTGGCATGGTAATCCATAAATTGCACTATGTTTTTGCACTTGAACAGTCGTTGCAAATGCGGAATGATGGGAATATAACGAAGAATTTTCTGAGGCACCTTTTTTGTTACTTTATCTGTACGATATCTACTTACATGACATTCCGGACATTCTGTTGCAAATTCATGTTGATTATAATATATAACATGGTCATCGGGGCATGCATGAATTGCTTCATAATGCATTCAAATCTCTTTCATGATGGAAGATAAATCTTGAAATGTGCGAGGTAAAATATTTGATGGTGGTAACAAAAAATCAGCTATCAAGCTACAAAAAAAGAAATTTGTTAATGTAATAAATAAATAATATTAACAAAACACGCTTCATCCGTAAGATGATCAATAATGAGTTAACAATACAATTATTAGAGGAATGCAAATAAACTTTATCACGGTCCTATATATGTGATGGATTATTTTAGATACCTTAGCATACGTGTGATTGCAATGTTTGAAAGACCATTCATAACCTTCAAGTTCATTATCAACAATATAGTAGAGAGAAGATTTGTTTTAGAGCCTTCATAAAGGGGTTCATATGCCTTATCGAGAAGAGGTATATCGTGAACATCATCAAAGTCATCATAATTTTCATTATCAATATCATCATCATCCATTCTAACGTTAAATGAATCATGGATCAATGTATTTGTACCATCATATTCAATTACATCATCAGCATGATCATCTTGTTCAATATGATCATTCACTTGTTCTCCATTAAACATACACGCTCCATAATCCTGATCCTGAACTTGTTCTGAAAGCACTTCCTCTGGACGACATGCTATAGGGTGTCTTTCCTTTAATATAAATACATGGAAACATCAATAGATATACATTGATATATGAAAAAAAAAATACATACAATTACCAAAAAAATGAATATAATAATGCTTATAATGCTAAACCTACAAATGGACAATATTCGTTCCCCCCCTCAGCATGTCCATGTTCCCTGCAATGTTTTGTGGCTGCTGAGATCAATATTCTTCTCCTCTTAAATCCCCTTCATTGAGTACATGGACAATAACATTTTCCATCACCCCTTCGTTTCGCTGCATCCCATAGTCTAGCAAGCAATTGTCAGTTGTCTTCGTTTGGATCCGGAATATTTAATCTATTTGACATTTTGTCATAAAATTCGTTAATGAATATAACCGTTTGTCTTAAAAAATCAATTTCCACGCATCAAGGTTTTGTCAAACAGAGAGAAGTCGAAGAATAAAAAATTCCCGGCAAACTGTCTATCAATAAAAACAAAAAATTCCCACAGCCACCCGTTGAAGAATAAAACTATTCTTGAAAACGTCCGTCAAGGAACAAATAATTTTCGCAATCGTTTGTCTCTTCCACAACAAACATGTCGAAATGGTTAAACCAATCTATATTTATAATGGACATGCGTCGGATATTCGACGCCTTGAACATAGTTACCATTGAAAGTATGGGACCATAAAATTTAAAATCATGTAAACCTTATAAAAATATATATATATACGGACCGTCGAATATCCGACTTGTGTTTGGTTCAGACGTCGATGATCCGACAGAGAAGTGTCGAATAACTGCCACTAAACGAGTCAGAAATCCGACGCCTATCCAGCACGGAAGTGTTGGATAACCGCCACTACAACAGTCGGAATTTTGAATCCAAAGTGTCGGATAATCGACGACAATAGAAATATTTTGTTGTCGGCATTCTGTAGATTGATTGTTGTCCGACACATCCATGCGAAATGTCGGATGACATCAGATTCTGTCATCGGATTTCGTGTTCAAAGGCTTGTAGTGTCTACATCCCAATACTAGACAAACTTCTTTAGCAAAATACCACCCACCCTCATTAGTGAGTTCTCAAGTAACTTGAGAAAATAATATTGTGCGAGTGCACCTCACACAGTCACACCTGGAAAGTTGTAAATTCTCCATCTCTCTATCTTACTCTCATTGTATCATTTTGTTCAAAAAATTCAAAGCTCAATTTCCGGTTTTTAACAAAAAATGTGCAAGTTAACGTCACAAATTTCCTAAGAAAAATTAAGATGGGGTGTTTCATCTATTTGGGGAAACGTGAGATACTATCACAATTTCCCCCTTAATAGTTGTGATTTCCTATCACACTATTTGTCTCGATATGTATGACCCTATCACACTTGTTGGGTGATTTCCTACAAGCACTTGTGGAAAACCACTTGATATATGTGAAGATCGATGAAATATTTTGGGAGATCCCCATGGGCATAGGAAACCCTAATCTAGCAAACCAAATAGAGAAAAAATAAAGAGGAGGAGGGACCACCAACATATAAATCACAGAATAAAAAAATAACTATAGAAATGAAAACATAAGTGGTTGTAGTGCTACGTCCAATGAGCTCCTCGAATGGTGAACAACAAAAATGATTCCTTGTTTCACACACCCCACCCTATATATAGGATTTTTTCAAATATTATTCTACTCTATATGGCCTCACATGACATATATTTGATGTGTCATTTGCACCGTTGTATTCCCAGTTTTGTGCTCTTCTTAGGCGCACTGCCAGAATTTTGTAGTTAAAATGCTTTTTAGGAAGCCCCTCTTTCCCTACTATTTTTCCAATTCATGTAATTTAGAACTTTGTTCTATCTTATATGCCACTTGTACTATTGGTTTTCTATCAAAAGGAACTTTTATGCTTTGGTATTGTTTCTATGTGTGTAGGTATAGATTTTGTCACCGAATCAACATTTTTTTCTACATGTGATTATATCCCTACATGTATATTACTTCTTCGAATTAGAATATAGGCAATTCCCCTTTAAAACTACCTTATTCATTAAAATTGTTTAATCTAATTTATTCATGTGCGACCTCCCTATCCCACCGATTTCAGGCATGTGTTGGGCATGCGGCTTAGCCCTACCACCCTTGCATTTTCCTTTTCCTAATAGTAGAGCCTTACCTCAAAGGGTTACCAATCATCAATACCCCAAGTGCATTTTGATACCCATGCTACTATTTCCCATAAGGATGGGAGTCTGTCTAGTGTATGAAATTTAATTTAATTACATATGCTTCATTTCATTCATTATCCTACCTCGGGACTCCCACATTTTGGGATTTGTTTTTTTATTTTACATATTGCAAACCCACTACTTCATCCATATTGCAAAATTTTACACTATTGTTCCCCAATTCATCTACCCTTAAGAATATTACCACGAGTGGCGTACCCCTAGTTTCTTCCATTTGTGAGTCACATGTTTCATTGATTCATTTAGTCTCATATTGGACACTTATCTCATTGACTCTATTATTTGTCGAGTACCTTTTTACTTTAGAAACCATTTCACAAGATCTATTTAGAACTATAGCAAACGATATATGATCTCTTGTGGAAACATCCTTGGTTTCCTTTCTTGAAAGCAATATACGATGTGTCACCCATGGAACCTTTATGATGTCATCCTCCACATATTTCATGACCTCAGTATCCGCCTCCTCCCTTCCATGAGTATTCTTCATTGATGTTTCTATCCCCTAGCCATCCCATTGTATTCCTCCCCTAATATTATCACAAGTCATACATATTATACCAAGTCAAACATGCCCTTCATGCTTTGAACAAAGGAATTTTTTAATCCATTATTACATGACTTTCCAAATTTTCCCCATTATGTCTTATTCCTACTTTCTTTGGGATACTTGTATCATCCTCATGATGATATAAAAATATCTCTTCATTGTTTTTTTTATTGGACCTCCCTCTATCAACTTCAACACATTTTTTTTAGAGGATAAGTATAGAGGCATTATGTACTTTGGCCCCATAACCATTATCAATGGGTCACATTGGATCAAGTAGAGGGAGGCATCATTCCCCCTTTGATTGGTTGGTTATCACATGATTGAATCCAACACATTATCATAGCGATTAGAATCATACAATATAATGGCTTTCTTATCCTAGTTTGGAAAAATCCCTTGGGCATGCATGACTCCCTCTAGTTCTTATGTATATTCTAGAATCCTTTCAGTTTATAACTTCCTAAACCTATGGTGGTTGGATTTTGTTGGTGATAGTGATTCAATTTTAGATGTAGTTCCCTAGACTTGTTTCACTTAGTCTTTTAGCATTTGATCCACCTATGAGTATTTTCTCATTCTACCAATCCTTCCATATCCCCCCCCAAAACCCCGCGTTTCAATATGGATTTAATTGCTACCATCTATCTTCCTGTCATAGATGCCATTGTTCCTAGTCATGCATTTTAGATCAACTATGGGTTGAAACACACTTTTGTGCTTGGAATGGGTCCCTCTTTATCATGGTGTGCTGTCCATAAAAATTATTCATGTACTTTGATCACACTCCTTATGGTATTGATCCCACATTTTATTGAGACATTTCCACAAGCATGGGGATTCCCACCTCAATTGTATTTGAGATTATATTAACCTAACCCCATTCGCCAAACTATTTGCAGTTTTGGTCTATGTGCTTCCTTTGAGGGTGGGATTATTCATTTATACTCTCTCTTGCTCCTCTCCCAAGTGTTCATAGTTCCTATGGATTGAAGGGGGAAATACTTATGGTTTATTTTGACCATACGATGAGCTCATGACCTCACACATAAGGAGGTAGTTGTTAACAACTTAATTTTGATCACTTACTTTTTCATGAACATAATCACCATTACACATCATTTTAAATAATATTATCCCCATTTCTATCACCCCACGACTGCAATAATATAACCTAAAGGACAAAACTAAACTCATCAATTGACCATACAAGGTCGTTATTTAGAATTTCCCTAAAAATATGTGTAACTATGTTGCACTAAAATCCTCGAAAACCACAATGAGGACCCAAAAATGGAATTTAGTTACTCTTAATTATTATGCATCTTCCAAAAATATGTAGTGGTTGAATGTGGACATTCCTAAATCGTTGTTTCCAAACAATAGCCTTATCTGGTCTTGGATACTTATCTTCATCCCACTATACCAATGAAAACTGACTATTCACATTGGAGCTAGTTCAAAGAAATTTCCACATTTTTTGTTCAAGTAAATCCCTCAAGGTCATTCTAAGACACACTTCATATCCATAACAACAAATTATGTAGCTAAATTTCCTACAGAAAGAAAGGGAGAGTACCGTATACATATTTTTTCTTTCAACACTAAAGATCCTTCGCATACATCACTTAGTTGGGAGTAGAGCATAAAATGAGAAGAAGAACCCTCTCTTGGGTTGGTTGAAGAGCTCCACATCAACTACATCCAACACCAAAGTGTGTCTCATACTTCATCCTCTTGTTAATACTAAAAATACAATTCTTTACATCATGTTTTGTATATTTATTTAGCTTGATTCTTCTATGTAACACTACATGAATATTATGGCTTTGTTGTCTATTTATTTCTAGTTTCATCAAAACTTATTGATTTGGTACTTGAGATTTCCCAACCCCTAAATAGGTACTTTTGGTACACGTTGGTGCTAAAACAACAACTCTAGATCTTGGTGACCATACTAGGGATGAATCCTATCACTCATCATTAGTTATGTAAGTGCGACTTCCATCCCCTTCCTTGGGTGGTTGTGAACATCCATTCTAAGCCATCACCCGAATGGCCCATAAAATGTAGAATATGAATTTAATTAGCCTTTATCCCAAGCTCTTACTAGTTTATAGAAACAAAAAACAACCTACTATGAGGTTAAATTAGATGTTCATTATGTGACATTTTACTATCATGATATTATGTGACATATTTTTATTGTGATATTATGTGACATATTTTTTACTATGATATTTTATGAAATTATTTTTACATTGATAGTAGTGTCATATTTCATGCGTATAATTTCATTTTTTATGCATGTATCCATATGTAATTGTTATAGTTGGGTTTATCTACTATTATTTAATTTTACCATTATGTAAGTGACATTTAAGAGTTGATTATAAAGCATAAATGGTTCTATTGAATGTAGTGGATCAGACTCTAATCGTCATCTTGGTTTATTTAAATTATGGTTATTATATTGAATGTATTGGATCTATCTGTTATTTTATTTGAGAAAAATGTTATATTCATGCAATATTTGTATGTATTCATTTGTCAAATTCAACAAATCAATAAGAATTGGGGTGTATAAACTTTATCCATGACATATGGATCAAGGTTGGGTGATGGTAGCAAAAGATCCCGACTTAATACTATAATCAAAGCTACATACAATGAATTATTTTCTTTTGATTTTTCATTTTGTTGCTAACATATGCATTGTTGTTTTGATATTAATATCCATTTGCAAATTTCAAGATGACTAGCCCCTCCAAAAATTAGAAGTTGTAGATATCTAAATGATTGGCCCTTCCCAAAATTAGAAGTTATAGATATCTGGATGATTATCCCTTTCAAAAATTAGAAGTTGTAGATATCAAGATGAATAGCCCTTTTAAAAATTACCTAATGATACATTATTTGCTTTTAACTTTTTGTATCTGTGGATTTTATGAAAAAAAATAAGTTTTGTGTAGTTGTTATCTGTCCCTTTTCCTTAGTAGTCAATTTAGTGTTACTTGATGCACACATTTCCTTAAATTTTGTGAAAGATAATTGTATTGGTTGAGACAATGATGTCAACTTATTCAAATCCATCTCAATCCTATACTTATAGTATATACAACTCTTTTGATATGGGCTATTTTTTTATGCTCTTGACTGCAAATTAAAACTTCTCTCCTCAATATATTCTCATATCATATTAGTTAGGCCTTGAATTTAGATTATGGTTAGTTAGGAATGTTAATGCCTTTACTCTAATCTATCATGATTTGCTTAATATTATATGTTGGTACAAGAAATTGTAGGCTGCATTTAGAATGATATTTCTATTCAATTTAACCATCTTGTATATAATGGCTATTAATAGAGAATTTGACAAGTTTTGTAGAATAACAACCTTCCTATGTTATAATATAAGATTTACTTGTGTAATAAAGTCATCTCACTAAATGAGGCTATAAAATTTATGGTTTTGTAGTGTTTGTTGATCCTTAAACTTGAAACACAAACTATGTATATAGAGATTATAGATGTTGAAAACTAAATACAAAATAAAAATAATATGAAATATGGAAAATATGCCCTTGTATTATGACAATAATAAAACATAAAGCAATATTCACTTGGCTCTTAAGGTTGAGAGACCTTTCATTGAGAAAATCTCTAATTTCAACAATACTCGACAAAACATTTCATAGTCTCCTAGCTTTTTAAATAGATTCTCAATAAAAAAAACCTGAGTACTTGTGGTCCCATCATTAATGAGTACCAACTACATAGTGGCCCTTATTTAATTAAGTGAACCATTTTACATTGAATAACTATCCACTACTATATAATAAGCCTTATTTAAAGAAAATGGCCACACATTAATTTATTAACTCCTAGGTATCCTAAACTTGCCTTCCCCTTTAGAAGTAGCATTTTCATCAAGGATGAAGGTGAAAAACTGTTGAAATGTTGTTGTTGGTTCCCATATGGCATATTTTGTATGCATACCTTTCCAGTAGATCAATACTTCACATACTATGCACTAGTGCAATTGACACTCTCTAGTATCCAATACTACTTCTGGATGAAGCCAAACGGAACATTCTTCATCAATCTCTAGTAAATGCGTTTGCACCTTGGAATTCGATCCCATGACCTTCTTGAGAAAATATGCATGAAAGATTAGATGAATCTTAGAGTAGGTTGGAAAAGCCAGCTTGTAGGGAACTTTTCAAATGCACTGAATGATCTTATATTGTCCATAGAACTTTAGTTCTAGTTTATGGTGTATTTGATCTTTCAATGATGTTTGTTTATATTGTTGAAGTTGAAGAAACACTTGATTCCATTTTACAAAACAATGCTCTAAGCAAAGGAAATATTAGGACATGAATGACTCGAGTACAATAGGATACCAACTAAATGATAATACAAGGTGGCATCTACTTTGGGTGTAGTGAAGGTGGCAGTAAGTTTACTCTAGATTGGAAGGTATATGGGACTATTTTACAATATTCCATGTGAAAATGATGAAGACCAAAAGCATACTTAGACTAAGAAAAAATAAATCCTTATTTGGTTTGCAAGACTTGGAGGCCAAGAAAGTAATCTAAATATCCTAAAAAGATCATTTCAAATTTCTTCTTAAGGTTGGATTTTACATGGGTTAAAAATTTAGGGTCGCTACCAGTAAGAATAAGGTCATCGACATATAGAACAAGGATTAAGAGATTGTTTCCTGCTGTCTTGGTATAGACATTTGGGTTAGAATGGCTTCTATAAAAACCAATTTTAGGAAGAAATCTTCCATTTTGGCATACCAAAGTCAAGGAGTTTTCTTAAGGCCATAGAGATTTTTCTTAAGGAGACAAAAAAGGTCAAAGAGGAAATTTCAACTCAAAATGGGCCTTTTAAATTTGATTCAAATTCCATGTCATCATGTGTTAGCCAATGAAATTGCTTTAAATTTGAAATACGTATAGGTCTTAAACATTTTTTTAATATAAATTTGGGGACAGGTATCATAAAAAGAAACTACTTTTTTGTTTGTATTTTCGACATATATGCCCGTGTTTTTACTCAAATTTCGATCAAGAGAGCTCGTTGGATGTGGAACTAAATTCCGCATCCAATGAGTACCCACTTGGCCTACTTTTGACAGACCCCACTACCCCAAAAACAAGAAATACTTGAAAAACGTGATGATGATGCCATCATCACGTTTTTTCAGGTATTTTTTTTTTTTGGGGTAGCGGGGTCGGTCAAAAGTATGCCGAGTGGGTACTCGTTGGATGCAGAATCTAATTCTGCATCCAACGAGCTCTCCCGATTGAAATTTTAGTAAAAACACGAGGAGATATGTCAAAAATACAAACAAAAAAGTAGTTTTTTTTCTTTTCTTCCTCCAAAATTAATAAATATTATTTTATTATTTTAACTATTATTTTATTAATTCTTTTTAGGAGGCCCATTTTGAGTTGAAATTTCCTCTAATGTTCATTTGAACATAGCCATGAGGTTTCCCTATGTAAATTTATTCTTGTAAATACCCATGCAAGAAGAGGGATTTGACATCCATTTGATGGACCTCCCATTTATATGAAGTGGTAAGGCCTAGAATAGTCAATCCCTTCATCTTGGGAAAATCCTTAGGCAAATAATCAGGACTTATGGATTTCAACACTTCCATCTAATCCATACTTAGTTCTATGCATCCATTTATATCTGACAAGTTTTTTTCCTTGCATAAGAGGTACAAGATCCCAAGTAGCGTTCGCCATTGTGGAACGATATTCATTATTCATCGGTTCCTCTTAATGTGGATAGAAACAATCTTCTACAATTTTTCTAGTCATGAGTATTTAAACTTGAGAGAAAAGAGAAGAGGCTCATGGGAATTATGAACATGTTCGATGTTGATATATAGTATCACCAGAAAGATCACCAACTACTTCTCATGTAGTATAAACCCATCTAAGAAGCAACATTTTTTATGTAGGTTCATGTTTAATGGACCCAAATAGAGGAAGGTAAGTAGGAAAATGTGGGTTTTAATCCTCACTGTCAACATCTTAAGAGAAAACCAAAACATGAACATAACAAAGAAGTTTATAATTGAAGATGGCACAGTCACCAAAGACAAGTTCTAGGCCCAAAGATGGAACAAACACCAAAGTAGGCTTGAAATCCAAGATATTTTCATCAAATTTAACATCTCTCCAAATAATAATTTCATTTGATTGAGGTTGAAAAAGTATATAAAATTTGACATCTTCAAAATATCCAATAAAAATGCACTTTTCACTCTTAGACTGTAATGTTTCCATTTTTCATCAGAAATGTGAGCCCAAAGTTCACTACCAAACACATGAAAGCAGATTCCATCTTATTTATTTTACTCCATGCTTCTTCTAGTGTTATATATTTTAAAATTGTATTAGGAGTGTAATTCACTATGTAATTGTCATAATTAATGGCTTCCACCAAAAAATGAGGACTTGTTCCTTAAATTGGATCATACACTTTACCATCACCTTCAATGTGAGATTCTTTCTCTTGGCGACACCATTTTGTTGTGGTTTCTATGGAACAATATGTTGCATCTGAATGTCCTATGCAATGTAATAATTTGTCGATTTATTGTTTACATTTTGACCATTATTTGTTCTTACCTTTTGTATTTGATGTCTAGATTGTTTTTATACAAGGGCCTTGTAGGCCAAAAACATGTCAAAAACTTCACTCTTAAGTTTTAATAAGCAAACTCAAGTGCATTTGGAGAAGTAAACAATGAAAATTAAGAAATACTTGAACGTGGAGAAAGAAGCAAAAGGAAGTGGACCACACAAATCACTAAGAATAAAATGAAAGGGCCAAGGCATACCAAACGACATATTTGTCAAAAAATTCTCGATTGTGTTTTTCAAAAACACACCCAATACAAACACCATCTCTACAAGAAATGCGAGGAAGACCAATCACCATTTTTTATTGCATAGTTGATACAATGAGTGATAGTTTAGATGACCAAATTGTGCATGCCAAATTTTTCTCAAGTAATATCTAAGAGAAATAAAAAAATGATGGAAAATAGGATGACCCAAAGTTGTCGAATTTGCTCAACCTGATAATATCATCAACAATTCCAGTTCCTAGGACATGCTTAGGATATTTTAAATCCTTGATTAAAACTTGGTGAGCTGAAAACTCTACATTCTTACTTTTACCAGAAGGAATGATCTAATAGACTAACAAACAATTGCAGGAAAGACTTGGAACACATAATACATCTTTGAAATAACCATTATTGCTTATAACTGTCTAGACCTTACAACACCAAGAGATCTATTATCACCAACAAATATTTGTATGGTGTTGCATTCATTTAAAGAAAACAAATTGGTTCTATCTTTAACCATATGATAATATGCTCCATAATCAATGATTCACTCATTAGAATAAGAAGAACTAGAAGACGCATTAAAGGAAAAAATCAAAGAAAAAAGTGCATGTCCATGAGACGAAGAGTTAGAAGAAGAATCAATATTTATGTTTTGCTTATTTATTATTGCTTCCAAGGCTTCCATTATCTTGAAACACTAACCATATCACCCACAAAAATTGCAATGTTTCTCAATCTTCTTACCTTTCAATTTAGTGTATTTATCACCATTGGGTGTAGAAACTTCTTGAGAGGGTTCAGGACCCTTGTTTTTCTTATTGTTGCAAGGATGTTGATTATATGGATACTTGGATTTATCCTTCTATTATGACACTACGGATTTTCTATATGTACTGGAAGTGTTTATCACTCCAAGATGCAAGAGATTATCTTTCTCTCTAATTACATAATGACAAAATTCTTCAAGATTGAAATATTTGTAAGTGCACCCTATAGCTTCTCCGCTAGGGCAAAAAGTAGATGAGAAACATAATAAAGACTAATAAGCTTGGAAAGGATAGCATAGATACATTGGGTATATGAATTTTATATTTTGCATTCTCAAATAAGAGTTTAAGGGTTTTGAATTTAGATAGATAGACTTCAATGCAAGAGAAAACACTTGGAATTAAAGAAGCAAACTATTTTTTGAATTGGTGATCTTGAATCTTATTGTGTTTACAAATACATTTTCTAGCTTGTTTCACGCCAATCTGGTTGGTCATTTCCGTAAAGGTGAAATCATAATTCATTAGATATGTACATCCTTATTAATCCACATGCTTCATCATTTTTATTATCCCATTTGGATTTCTTTGAGGAATTAGTGGGGAAATTTTATTTTTTGCAAGGTAATCTAGTAAAGTCTCTTACATCACAGGGCACCCTCCATAAGTGTTTTCCATCAAAAGTAGTTGATAATGATAAGAAGATCACTTAGACTATCCATATTATAATATGTAGGTAATATGGATTCAAAAATAGAAACTATTAGTTTATATGCAAAGATTTGGGGAAAAAAGAAAGAATGAATGAATTTAAAACAAAACGACATTAAAAACGAACACCAAATATCAAAATTGTGCTTTTTTTTAAAAAGACATAAAATGGAACCAAGGAGCCACACAATAGACAAAGGTTGATCCACATGGTAATGAGGTTATTGAGTAATGGGTAAGTCTCTCCCTTCGCTAACTTTGCCTCTAAGCTCACTTCTACAAATAAATTACTTTTTAATATAAGTGACCCAATTTTATAAAACAAGTGAGAAGCACTTTTACAATGAAGCAATTTTATAAATTGAAGTTGCATGAATTTTTTCAAAAAAGTAACTTAAATAAGGACTTGAACACAAGACCTCTTACTTAATATAGTAACTTTCAACCAAGTGACTTAGTCAAAATATATAATACTTTATAAAGTAGAATGAGGTTGTTGTTGTTGTTGTTGTTGTTGTATGAAGAATAATGAGGTAGTTTTTGTTGTTGTCGTTGGAGAGCATGCCTACCCCAAAAAACTTGATTTTTCCCTGCAAGATAGTTTTACAAAGCCACACAAAAAAATGAAATTTCAAAACTAAAACTTCTCAAATTTGGGGTTATACCTTCCTTCACCTACTCGATAAATGCAAGTTTTCTTTATGTTTTGGTTTACCATGTTTGCACAAAACGCATGGAAAAGAGCACACAATCCAGAAAACCGTTTCTGTTATGTTTTTTATTTTTTTAAGTTCATACAAAACACACAACAAACAGAATACTCAAATAGAAAATCTAATAAACTGGGAATAAAATAGAAAACCAGGCTAAAATATGAAACAATAAAAAGAAAGATTTTATTAAAAAAATAATAAATGTAAACAATATACCTCCATATCTAGTAAAATTATCATATATTAGGAAAATAGAAACATTTTCATATGAAATGAAAGACAGTTCCAACTAAAAGCAATGGTCTAGATGCAATGGAAGGTCTCTCTTAGCTTAAAAATACATAGAAATAGTTGAATTTAAAAATCATTTGATGCATGTAGCTACACAGTTTCAAGATATTTATCAACAATGGGAGTGAGCCTTCATAAATTCTTTGATAGCATAATCAACTAAAACATGGTATCTCCACACAAGTCAAACACATTAAGAAACCGCTCACACAAGAAAATCACAAATCAACACACTAATATTCTAGATGGTTAAAACCCTAAGACAGGAAAACAGTCCATGGGACCAGCCAAACAACTACTTGATGCAATATATTAATGCAAAAGGAAAGGGAATTTACATATGAGTTTCTCACAATCAATCATTAGCTAATGTCCCTCCCTGGTTTTTAAATAAGTATCATGTTCCAATCGGGTGCTAAGCCACATATTAATGTAATTGTTAAGATCAAAGAGAATATTAATCGTTAGATCACGTCATGTCTAAAACATATCATGATCGTCGGATTACGTAAGTACAAATTTATACTAATGTATACTAAAGAAACATGCTTTACCTAAAAACACATTTGACCAAGTTGATCTTAACTAACTCCTAAGTGTTTAAATATACTAAAATCCCCTCTTAATAACAACTTCGGATAGGAATGAAAGACTTACAAAGGTGACACAATATAAGAAGGAACAAGGAATTAGAGGCTATCACCTCACACATATTTTACAAGGTAATTTCTTGTCCGTTGTAGGAGTGACATCCTCCAAGTCTAGTCTAAGTGTGTATTCAACTTGTATGACCTCTGAGTGATCTTATGCAGATACAGCCATTTGAAATAATTTATGTTCTTTACATTTGTTCCCTTTTAAATACCGTTCAACACAATTATAACAAGTTTTGAGGCATTGGAATTCAACCATATTTTGTAATAAATTTTAGATTCTCAATGGCTATGAGATGGGGGGTTGGAGGTAGTTTCCACCAAAGGGCTAGTGGGATTCATGAATGAAGGTGTTTTGGTTTGGGCATTTATTACCATTTTAGTTTCTTTATCTTTTTCCGCATTCTTCCATCCACATGGTTGATCATTGCATCATGACATGTGCTCTAATTTCCTCCTTCAGACTGTTAATGAAACATTCTTTAAAAAAATAATCCAAAAGGGATTTTAAATGCCATTTTAAATTTCTCAAAGAACACAATATAGCTAATAATTATGCATCTTTGGTATAATTTTGTCATTCATCCCATATAGTGAGTGTAACTTTCAAAAAGAGCATTAAGGACCTTAACAATCTAGATCCAGGAAATTTGGCCTCCATAAGCTTTCTTATACCATTTCCACCATAGCCAACATTATTTAAATATAAGACACCCATTTTCAGTTTTTGTAGGTAATCAGTAATGCTTTGGAGAGAGAAATAGTTCTCCATTTGGGTAACCCAACTCGAGGGATTAGGACCATAAAAAATGTTAATGTCTACCTTTGGAAAGCAATGCCACAAATTGAGATCCTAAAAGGGTGGGCAATGGGTACCTGGAAAGAGTGTGTGAGTATCATGCACTTCATTCATGAAGATTCCCAATTTGTTAGATTGATGTGTGGATATAGAAACATGATACCTAAGTGTGTACATATACGTTCAAACATCAAACCTTGCTTGCCCATCTTTCTAGTGAGATTTGTGATTGAAGACTCCAATCTACAAACCCTAGATTCAAGTTATATTCATCAAGGTCCTAGTTTTGGTTCTTTTTTCTTGCCATGTTGCAAGTATGGACCATCAAATCAACTAAGATCATGTCAAAATTTTAAACTATACTTATCTTAATACGACTAGTGACTTGAGAGGATCCTTTTGACATATGACACTATTTCAATTCTTAGGCTTTTGCAATCAATATTTTGATCAAGAGTGTCTTCTGGATCCATCACAATAGTTTTTCAAACCAACATTTTAGAGCAATCTAATGTGGTCCATGTGACTATTATTATATTTTCATGCCCACATAAAAGGGTTACTAGAGAGGTATATCAATATGATTAACACATTGCAAGGATGATTTTGAGATAAGTATCCCACATTGGCATTGGCAAGACCCAATTTTTTAATACTTTGGTGGGATTTTTACTACTTGATAAATATTACTACAATTATAGAAATTTCAAATTCCTTCAGGATACAAAGATGTAATAATTTCACTAGTTTAGTGTAGAGGCTAGGATTTACAAGGTTCTAAGGATAAAGGAATGTCAAGTGCTATAACACTTTGATCTACTAAATAGTTTCCAACAATAGTACTTAGCCAAATATTTCATAGCACCAAGGAGGATAAACCATAACCTTACATGTACTACATCATTCCCTCTTACAAAATAGTGATAACCTTGAGTGTTATTCTCGTTGTACTATATAATTAAGATAATTGTAGGTTTATGTAAATCAATGAGTGTTTTTGCATAAATCTCAATCATGTGCTCTATGATGTAATCCTATATAGGATTCCTAGATATTGTAACACAATATTAAGTGGGTTCATTATCAAACTAAAAAAAACAGCCATTGGTTGGGTACATAAGGCATCATTTCAAGCAAGAAAACAATAAAATATTTTTTACCCATTGCTATCAAAGGGTATCTCCTTGTCATATGAAGAATCGTTATGAGTTGCTAGAGTGTAAAAGTCAATGAGATATGTATAGATAGAAGAGTCGCTAATTCAAAAAGGAGCCATTGTACTCTGACCTCCACTCATCATACCTCCAACAAACATTTTAATTTAAGTACCATGCAACCCACAAAGAGGTCAATCTTTTTAAGAAGACAACCATCGAGATTGAAGCAAATTTCCACTCACAAAATCATACAAAATAGCACATAAAACCACCAAGGAAAAGCCACCATTTGACAATATCATACAACCACTAAAATCATACCATCCACTGTTATATAGCCTATAATACAATTTTTTAACCGTCGTACAAATATTGTAGTTGATCATAGTTAGTTGTACACCCACTGTACTGTTAGGATTTATAATCCTCCCTTGTCCAAAATGTCTATTAGATTACATTTTCCTAACTTATGAGTCATTTAGTTATTATTGGGTCCACTAGTACCATTGGGTCCACTTGGCCTAATGGGGCCACATGTACCAGTCACTAGAGTGTGGGGAACACCGATAGAGACTAACTAGAACTGACTGCACCTTCATGCATCAGTTTAGGCGCCTCCTAGACCAATCCCTACAATTTAGGAGCCACTGGGAGTGCTGACACCAACCTCCTTCAGTTGTTGGCAGTTGGTAACTAGTAAAGATTAGGTATGCTTCAGTTACATTTAGTTAGATCTCTTCCAGTTCAGTTAGCACCAGTTATTCATGAATGCATGTTGGAATGCACCAGTTGTCACCTACTTCTCACCTAACACTGCAGTTAGACTGGTTTGATTGATTGTAACTGGTTGAGAGACTGGATTAGACATCTGGAGTTATCCAGTTGAACTCCGATAGTGATTTAGACACTTCTAGTTAGCCATGCAGTAAGATTGAGTTGGTATATTCTAATTCATCTCACATGATTCGAATTATCCTTTATGTATTACCATTGTTTACTACTAGGAAGTAATGAAGTTTATACTGTAATTATACTGAGCAATACTTGTCTGTTTCCTGTGAGATTTGTTTTGTTCAATGTGTATTATTCATTCCTTTTCACTGCATAATAATTAAGAATCTGATTGCACTCATTTCCTAAAGATATAATGGCACAATAATTCTAATATGGTATCAGAGCCATCTCAAGCAAGATTCAAGTCTGTCTACTCTCCATTGTACACCAGAAGCAGTTGGGTTTCCACATAAGTCCCGCAAATATTTCCTTGCTTCCTCTAAATTTATTCAGAGTGGTGGTGTGGGCATGACGGACCCTAAAAAAGTGTACATGTTGAGAGGAAAGGCTTGATTCTGACATAGTGTGAATTATTTTTGGTTTTGCAGGTACATCTTCATATGGATTTGATATTATCAGTTCCTCTTCTTTTGAAGATGATTTCATATCTAAAGGGACAAGATATCTATGAGGTATATATTGGAATTGGTAAAGATTCTTATGAATATGAGAATGACTGGCTAAATGACGGTGATAGATATTTTGGAAGAATATGTACGACCTTTTCTCCAAGCTTGTACTACCTTATTGATTATGTTGAATACCCAAAGGATCTCTAGACAGAATTGGATAGAACCTTTGGCAAGAACAATGAGGATCATTATAGAAATTTGGAGAGCACACCCCGCACCACAAGATTTATTTATTCAAAAGTCTCGGCCTCTACTCTCTCTGATGAATTTGTTCAAAAAGAATTCGAAACAGAATCTTCCACAGTCAATTCGGATTAAAGAAAGTTTCCTTGGAGTGACTCCTTCTCCTGCTACTCCGGAAGTTTGTGAGATCTATGATATCTCATATTCTCATATGGCTGATCCAGAATAATACATTTGAATATATTTTATTTAAGAAAAACTATCCTTCCATTCTATGCAAAAATTCTCCAGTGATTCTTCTATTTTAAATTATGTGCATAGTTTACCGGTGATTGTTTCAAAAAATAAAGAGGAATTTGATTTCTCTATCTCTAATGATGTTTCTAGTGTGCAGAAAAGTAATACTTTGGATTTTTGGAAATAATATCATATTGTAGGAGTGATCCATTCACTCTCATTGATCTAGATCTTCCAATAAATTCCTACATGATTGCATGCACCAATGCTCAGAATTTTAAGGAGAAAACCATGCATCTACCATCTCAGTGGAGCACACTCTTGGATCTAATATGAATCTATTTGGATCTGATATGATCTTATTTGGATCTGATATATATTATTTGGTTCAATATTTAATTTTCAAGATATTCCATTCATGCTTGTAGTTTTTCTCGTCAATTTTGGTGTGAAGAATCAAGTACCAAAAGTCTATTTCGAAATTGTTGTTGGTGATTTGATGTCAGTATTATTTTATGAGTTTGTTGATATTATATTTTATGAATATTTGGATATTTTTGAAATAATATCATATTGTAGGAGTGATCCATTCACTCTCTTTGATATAGAGCTTCCAGTAAATTTCTACATGATTTCATGCACCAATACTTAGCGTTTTGAAGAAGGAGAAAATTTTGCATCTAACATCTCGGTGGAGCACTTGGATTTGTTCCAAACTCTTAGATATGATATGAAATTACTTGGATCTGATATGATCTTATTTGGTTCAGGTTTTAAGTTTCAATATCTTTCAGTAATGCTTGTAGCTGCTCTCATCAAATTTGGTGTGAAAAATCAAGTACCGCAAGTCTCCTTCAAAATTGTTGTTGGGGATTTGATATCATTCCACACTCTCGGATCTGATATGAACTTATTGGGATCTGATATGATATTATTTAGATATGATCTGATATTATTTGGTTCAATTTTTAATTTCCAAGAGCCTTCAGTCATGCTTGTAGTTGGTCTCATCAATTTTGGTGTGACAAATCAAGTACCGCAGGTCTCCTTCAAACTTGTTGCTGGGGATTTGATATTAGTTTCCTCTTATAAGTTTGATGATATTTTATTTTGTGAATCATTGGTTATTTATAAATCTATATCATATTATGGATATTAATCATTCCGTCTCCACAGTTCCAGGGCTTCTCTACCTATCTATTTGATCGCAAGCTCATCTTCTCACAGAACTAGTAAAGATGGAGACATTATGCATTCGCCTGGATGCTTGCTCCTAACACTTGGGGATGATTTTACCTCACATGGTTCGATGTTCAAGGCTGAAATATATCAGTTGCTTGGGTGTTCCTCACATGGTTCAAATTCTCAAGCACCTTTTCTCTCTCATCAGTTGATTTCAATTGCTCTACATGGGTCCAGTTTTCATCTAACAATTGTCTATATTTCTGATTCAGTTGAGCATATTCTTCTTCTTCCAAAGAGGAAAATTCCTGCATACATATCCATTAATTTGGATAGGTACATATGAACAGGTTCAGGATGTTGTTGTACAGAAGAACCATACTGTTGCATAGAGCTGCAAATTTGTAGCAGAGTTTCTGCAAGTTATTTTCTAAGGAGGAAACTTCTTTTCTTATAAAAATAGCTTGTATTTTCCTATTCCTGCTTATTTTAAGGGGGGGGGGGGGGGGGTCCCATGAGTTTTTCCCCTATTTCCTCGGTTTGTTAAGCAACATCTTTTATCTTTTAGATTTGTATATGGGTGAATTTTGGCCTTATTTCCAAGGCCCACATTTTTCCAAGTTAGGATTCATGGGGGGTGTTAGGATCTATAATCCTCCCTTTTCCAAACGGTCTATTAGATTATATTTGCATAACTTAGGAGTCATTTAGTTATTATTGGGTCCACTTGGACTAATGGGGACACATGTACTAGTCACTAGAGTATGGGGAACATCGATAGAGGCTGACTGCACCTTCTTGCATCAGTTTAGGCGCCTCATAGACCAATCCCTATGATTTAGGAGCCACTAGGAGTTTCGGTACCAACCTCCTTTAGTTGTTTGTATTTGGTAACTAATTAAGCTTAGTTATGCTTAAGTTACATTCAGTTAGATCACCTCCAGTTCATTTAGCGCCAGTTAGGCATGGTTGCATGCGGGAAGGCACCAGTTCTCACCTACTTCTCACATACCACTACAGATAGACTGGTTTGATTGATTGTAACTGATTGGGAGACTAGAGTAGACATCTGGAGTTAGCCAGTTGAACTCCGATAGTGATTTAGACACTTCTAGTTAGCCATGTAGTTAGGTTAAGTTGGTAGATTTGAATTCATCTCTCATGATTCGAATTCTCTTTTATGTATTACCATTGTATACTGTTGGGATGTAATGAAATTTATATTGTAATTATACTAAGCAATACTTGTTTGTTTCCTGTGAGATTTGTTTTGTTCAGTGTGTATTATTCATTCCTTTTCACTGCATAATAATTAAGAATCTGATTGCACTCATTTCCTGAATATCTAATGGAACAATCATTCTAATACATACAACTACTATTTATCATGTTGTGCATAAACAATTAAATCACAAAGTTGTATAACCACCACTAGTTATGAGGTACATTCCAAAAATCAAAAATTTCCTTGTTAGTTCTATAAGGGTTTGCCCAGATTCTGTTTCCTTCAATGGAAGGCCCATTAGAAAATTATTCTAGTCTAAAATTCCACACCTAGAAAGTAAAATTTTGGATGCAATTAATGAATAAAAACCTATGGGGAATAGTAAAAGGGATTGAGAAATAACCTACAAAACTCAATAAACTACTGGAATGGTAGAAAATATATGATAAAGCCAAATCCATTATTGGCCTTTCCCTCTCAAATTCAAATTTATAGCACATAGATCTATGCTTGGATTTTAAACTTGGTTGAAAATTTTTACCTTGATCTATGTTTGGATTTTGACCTTCTCTAACAACCTAGTTTTTAAATAGGTTGGTCATTTATCCTAGAGAACATAGTATAGCATGTGTGGTTAGGGTTCCAATCTAAAATTTCACTTGTGGTTTCCTTTGATGCTTGAATTCCATAGATACTCATGTAATATTCAAGGTTAAATTCTCAGTTTTAATGTTTTAGATTTAATATATAAGGTTTCTTATCATTATTTTTCAAGAATAAATTACTATCATGGATTGTTCTTATTATCATACTATGTATGTGTTTATGAAACATGTGTTATTTATACGCTTAATATCCCATATGTATCAAAATCATTAAGTCAATTGTATTTATTTTGGTATTTTATAGTCAAGATATTAAGTCTCGTGGTATGACTTTTAGAGACTGTTATGCAACCACACCCAAGAAAGAGAATGAAAAGAGGATAAATAGACCAGAAAGAGTAATCCATTCCTTAATAATAAAGAAAAGAGATGATTAGAAATCCTCTTCTAAGGGGGAACCTCCTTATACAATGCACTAAGTACACAAGACAAAACAAGTTGAGATGATACAAATGAAAAGGTCTCCTTACTATATATAGGAGACAAAGAGCTGCAATTAAAACTAATGGACCCAAGCCGACATAACTAATATAATAATATTAATACCATTAACTAAAATACCCAAGTTGGCATAAATAATATGTAATGAGCCACAGTATAGGGGTTAATGTGACAACGTCTAGGGCTTAACATGCCCCTCCCCTTCAAAAAATTATTGTCGTCAATGTTTGATTAATTATGGATGCTTATGTATCAAGGACTCATATTCCCATGTTGAATATTCAACTGGTAATCTCTTCCACTTGATGAGGTACTTAATAATATCCCGATTGCGTAGTTGTTTGGTCCTTGTTTCAGTAATTTGTTCAGGTTCTAATATGACTTTTCCTTCTTCATCAAGATTTGGAAAGATAGTTTGAACATGGATCTTGTCTCATACTACCTTATTTAACAATGAAACATGGAATACTGGGTGTACCCTTGAAGATGAAGGGAACTCCAATTTGTAATCCATACTACCAATCTTCTGCAACACTTTATAAATACCATAATACTTGGGTGCTAATTTATTGTCTTTATTTTGTTGCTTGAGGGACATCTATTTGTAAGGTTGGAACCTTAGAAATATCCAATATCCTTCTTTGAAACTCCTTTCACTGCGATGTTGATCTACGTATTCTTTCATCCTTTTTTTTCCATAGCTAGGTTGTCCTTTAGTGATTGGAGAACTTCTTGTTGGTGCTCTAGGTGATCTTCCACAACTTAAACTTTAGATTTTCCTTTAGTAATTGGAGAAATTCTTGTTGGTGCTCTAGGTGATCACACCCTGTCAACTTATTGAACATATTAATCCTAAGACTTGCTATAGATTAGTATATCGTAAAAAAACATCAACACAAATTTTCTCAGGAAGGGCTTGAAAATGGAATTCATTAAACCTTGAAATGTGGAAGGTTCATTCGTAAGTCCAAAAGGCATGACCAGAAATTCATAATGCTCTTCATGAGTTCTAAATGTTGTTTTTGGGATGTCTTCTTCCTTCATTCTAATCTAATGATACCCTGAATGGAGATCCAACTTTATGAAGTAAATTGTTCCATGTATTTCATCTAACAATTCATCAATGACAAGAATGGGAAAATTCTCTTTAATTGTGATCTTGTTGAGCTCTCTATAATATAGACACATATGCCATGATCGCTCCTTCTTGAGTACCATTTCCACTAGTATAGAGTAAGAGATTTGGCTAGGCCTAATTATGCCATCGTCTAACATTTTTTCAACCATACTCTCAATTTCACTTTTATATCCATAGGGGTATCTGTAAGGTCGGATGTTAGGAGGGACACTTCCTAGAATTAAGTGAATAACATGATAAAAATATTGAGTAGGTCGAATATCTTTTAGAATATCTTCAAATACTTTAGAGTGTTTCTCAGTGACCCTTTGGTTTTCCAAGGGAATAGGAAGCTTATATGTTTGAACATCTAATGAGCATAATTGTGCAATTACACCTCGATGTCCTTTTTCAACTTTTTTCATACCATTAGAGCCTACACCTTTCTTGGCTTCCTTGTGATACCCCTTAATTCAAATTATTTTCCATCCCAAGAAAATTTCATGAAAAGTTATTGAAAATTAAAAGCCATTGTTCCTTGTGATTATAACCATTGAACCCCTAAGACAACATCAACACCACACATTGGGATAGAAATCATATGACTATTCAATACATGTTTCCCCATTATAAGATTGATATTATGGCATTTCCTTGAGCAATTGATAGTTCCTCCATCTGCAATCGTTACTTGAAACTCTAGTGCTGGATATACAAAGAAATTGAGAATTTTGGCTTAATTAGAGTGAATGAAATTATGAGTACTACCAGAATCAATCAACACTATTACCTTGTTATTGTTTATATATCCTTCAATCTTGAGAGTTTGAGGAGTGCTAATTCCATCCAATTCATGACAAGATATGGTGAGAGTAATATCTTCTACTTCTTCACCTTGAGATGGTTCTTTCTCTTTTGCTTATTCCTCTTCACAATCTGTGTAGAATAATTCTTCTAACAACACTTGTGTCTCTTACTATAATTCATGTCACAATTAAAACAAAGACCTTTAGCTCTTCTTGCATCCAATTTTTGAGATGTCAACCTTTGAAGTGGGTTAGAAGAAGTAAGAGTATTCTCTCTATATGTGTTAGACTCTGGTTCTTCTATTAGCCATCGCCATATTTTTACTTTCAACCTTCCTTTACAACATGAAATCCTTCTCTAAAGATGTTGCTTTGAATAGGTGTACCCCATGTTGGATGTTATCCTTCAAGGTTCCAAAAAAGAGATATAGCAATTTATCATTTGGTATTCCCTCCACTCTGAGACTTCACTTTTGAAACTGTTGAATGTGCTCACTTAATGGGTCATTTTTCCTTATATTTATCAATTGGGTAAAGACGAAATTGCTCTTAACATCATCATCAGGACATGATATTAATTATTTCATAAAAATGAACCAAGAGATATTGGAGTTATTTTTACATTCATGAACCCATTGGTACCACTTAAATTGCTTAGGTTCTAAAAATAAAGTTGTAACTATAGGTACCTTTTGGAGATTTGGCACTTGGTGTATGTCAAAGAAATGCTACATCTAGAATATCCATGTTATGGGGTCCTTCCCATCAAAATTCCCCATGTCAATATTGGGTAGTTGGATACTTGTTTACAGGAAGATATGACCTTCTCGTCAACAAGGAGAAGCAGTCCAAACAAGATCCTTAAAGAATTTTTTTGTTTGTTTAATGTATCCACTTCTCATGGGAACAAGGGCCCCATTGCCACTGTGCAAGCTAGCTCCTTAAAAAGTAGGATATGGAATTGGTTTTATATAAATTGCTAAAAAAAACCTATCCTAAATGAAATACATATCCAATATAAGATGCAAATTCCAGTCCATATTATTTCGTATGCAACTAGTCTCACTCAATTTTGATCTCTCATGTTGTAGATATAACAATTTTTCAAGATTAGCTTTTTGGCTAGTCATAAACCCTAACTTCTCAAGGGTATAACTGCAAACCTATAATGATTCAGTATCTGAAAATTTCACCACGTATATTTCGACCTATTTTATGTTTGAAACCCTGTAGAAAAAAATACATAGTGAAAATTCCAAGACGACTCGTTTTGGAAGCATCCAAGCTCTAATACCAAATGTTATGCAACCAAGTCCAAGAAAAAAAATGAAAAGAGCATAAATAGATCAAAAAGAGTAATCCACGCATTAATAATAAATAAAAGAGATGAATAGAAATCCTCTTCAAGGGGGAAACCCCCTTATACAGTGTACAAAGTGCACAAGACAAGACAAGTTGAGATGATACAAATGAAAAGGTCTCCTTACTATATATAGGAGACAAATAGGTAAAATTACAACTAATGGGCCCAATATGACATAACTAGTATAATAATACTAATGACAATTACCACTAATGTGTCCAAGACGACATACATAATATGTAATGAGCTGCAATATAGGGGCAATGTGCCAACATTTAGGGCTTATCATAGATCAACATTGCATATTAATAATCATCCATGCATATTAATAATTAACCATGAATATGCATATGCATAACAGAATTCATTTCCTACCATTAGTATGAAAGCAAAGAAGATGGGAGAAGAAGAGAATATGCATCCTACAGAGGTTTAGGGAGATAAGTGTCAAATCTACCTCTCCTTTCATGCAAAAGGGTGAATTCAAATTTGGAAAATAAGCTAGCGATAAAAGTGATTTTTTGATGAAAAAAATATCCCAACTATCATAGGATCCATGGAGAGATGAAAGACGCACTACGATGTGGAATTAGACATCAATATTGAGTAAGGGAGTAACTTCTTCAGCCATTACACTTTTGTTATCTTTCTTGATTGGTTTGGAAGCCTTTGGTAAAGGGAATAATGATTTGGAAGTTTTGAAAAATTGTGTTAACCCTCTTGGATCTCATGGCCTATCATGGGAGTGCCATCCATAAAGGATTTGCATATGGTTTGAAGAAAGATGGTTAATCAATAGTTAGTTTCCTTGTAACTCAATTTATAAAAAAATAAGTTATTTTCTTCTCCTCCTTTGTTATGAATTCAATTTTGTAAGATGATGAATATAATGTCATTATTTTCTATGAATATTTGCATTTGAAGTTCATGTAGGTTTTATGAACAAATGAATACAAATTTATATTGTATGCAAATTGTTGGTAGAAATGCATTATGCATACAAATCTAAAAGTTGGTTTTGTATTGGTAGTGCAATAGTTTCATATGAAGTTGAATGAATACCAATTTTGGACTAGGGATATATGGCACATATCCCAATGTGTCCACCAAAAATCAAATTCATATTTCTTTGCATGACCCTTGAAAACAAAAAATGGATGTAACTAAAATTAGGTTATTACTTGGCCATATGGTGTCCATTGGCATTCAAATTTTAACATAAATCATCTGATATCAATATCCATATTCTCACCAAATTTTATATTTATATTGATCTATTTCATTCCCCAAAAGATGAAAAAACATCCAAGTCAAGAAGGGCTACCCAAATCCCCCATACCCTAGAAAATGTGTGTTTGTTTCATATGGAAAGATTTGGTATCCATTGTAAATGTTTTAAAGTGATTAAATGAAATGGGTGTCTTTGTTTTTTTTTCCTTGGGAAAAAAGCATAATTTTATATCATCAATTGAGAACAAAATTACATTTAGTAGATAAGCATTGCTACATATTTAAGAGAGAGAAATAGAATGTGCGAAGAAATTGAAGTATATCCTACAAGATCCACTAGAGAACTCCCCATATGAAAAATAACAGAGTATTAAGCATTATACATGCCTGATGTCTTGTTCAAAAAGAAACATGAAATAATGTCGTTCCTTCCCGTAAATACTAGAATTAATATGCCAACTATCAAAAATAGTAAAAATATAAACCCGAACGGAAAATATGTGACCGTCTCACAGACTGTACCAAAAAACTATCCCCAAAAAAAAATTGTCTCATATATTAGCATCACGACAAGGTCATCATGCAAAAAAAATTAGTTTGTAATTTTTATAAAAATTTTAAAGTGGAGTTGCACCCTCTATAAAGGGTCTGTGGTAAAATTCTTGGACCGAATCCTCTATAATTTCTCTAACCTTCCACTGGCCAAGAGCCAACTGGAGCCCCTCCTTCGAAGCATTGTCCTCCTCCTGTTGTTTTCCCTGTAGACATGTTGGCATGTAAAAACATCATAAGAGTCTATAACTATTTGAATGGAAGTTAAAATGATGGCTAGTCTCATATTCCTGCAAAGTTGAATCCTCTTAATCCAGTTTATCACATTCATCGAGTCACCACAAACATTTAAGGTTCTGCACCCCTTCTCTACTGCAAAAATGAGATATATTTTTAAGCTTGGTAATTTTGCAAAGTTGTTACTACCTTCGCCCAGCCCAACCATTAAATCAAAATGGTGGTTATCCATCAAAGAAAGGACTGTCCCCCTCCCACATAGGTTATTTTGTGTCTCCCCATCAAAGAAACCCCACGACACCGATATGTTGATTTCCAGCTCCAAAACTTCTCTCTGTCTGGTGGACCTGACATGTTGCGAGAAAGCAAGGAGGATACCACATGCCAGACTTGCAGTTACAGCTGGTGTGCAAGTTTTATCCTCAAAAATTAAGTTATTCCTGGCAATATATACACCCCGTATCACAAATAATGGAAGTGTTGTCATTGATTCATGTGTTTCAATTCTTCTCCAATTCTCCCAGTCCAACAAAACTGTGGCACCTTCCCAACAGCAATGTAGATCAAGTACCTTTGAGAATTCCTTCCACACTTCCTTGATGAATAGACAATGTAGAAAAACATGAGTTATAGACTTACCAGCAGATTTGCAGAGTGCACACCATCCCGACTCCTGGAAACTTATTTTTTGCAAATTGTCCCAAGTAGGTGCCTTGTTTTCTAGCACATACCACATGAAAATCTTGGTTTTTGGTGGAATTTTAATTTTACACAAGTTCTTCCACCACCAGATCAATTCCCTCTGAAATCCCTCCGCATTGAGTTTTATATATCATGCCTTCGGGGTGTATCTACCACCCAGAGCTAGATCCCAAATAAGAACATACTCCCTATCCCTGAGCTGTACTTGAGCCTGGTTTAATACCCCAAAATAATGAGCCAAATCCCTTTCATCAGGTTCTAGTAGTTCAAAATCCCTTGCTGACATCCAGGACTGAGTCCAACAGTTCTCTTGAAAAGGTGAAGCAAGTTGTGAAGGATAAACAATCCCTCGTTGTCTCAAAGACTCCACCATGTGAATATGAATTCGATGTTGATGATTGCATCCAATCCATGAGTCCTCACCGGCCCTTAATTTCTTGTCATTCCCCACACTCCGGGAAATACTGGATTCAATCACATCAATGGATTTAACCACATATTTCCATATGATCAACCCACCCGAATGTGTTTTCACAAGCCTCCTAATCCATTCTTCCACAGTTTCAAGGCTAACGTACTTCTGTACAATAACCTGTATCCACAAGCTTCCTGTCGTAATTAATCTCCAGCCTCCCTTACCTGCCAAAGACTTTGCAAACACAAATATAGTTTTTAGTCCCCATCCCACCAGACCTTTTGGGGCCGCAATTCGCTCCCAACGTACCCATGGAGCCACCTATACCTCCTTTTCACCACTCCACAGAAATATGAAACAAAGTCTGCAAGCCTCTTCCAAAATTCCTTTAGGGATCCAAGCCAATGGCATTCAGTATACTGGAATATATTCTAAGACAACTTTTACCAAGACCAGTCTGTCGGCCCTAAATAGCCATTTATGGCTTCAAATCTTAAGGCGTTTTTCCATCTTATCCAACAGCCATTTCCAATCCCATTTTTGGTAATCATTAGGTTTTAAGAAAAACCCTAGGTACTTCAACCCACCATCCAGCCCTTCCAATTTGTATGGAAATATCTCATAAATTAGTTGTAATTATCCAGCATTTAACAGATGGGTGGACAGTGTTGATTTCCCAACATTTATTTCAATCCCTGTGGCTTTAGCAAAAAGCACCAATATATCAGCAATGGCGTTAACATCTCTAGGTGATCCTGAGCAGAAAATTAATACATCATCTACAAACAGTAGATGTGTAACATGAAGATGGTGTGAAATCAGTATACCCTTCAGGGTTCCAAGTCTTTTTTCCTCCTTTAGAGACCTACTCAATCCTTCACCCACTAACAGGAAAAGTAGTGGGGACAAAGGGAAGCCCTGTCAAAGACCTCTTTCAGCATGGAAAAAAGGAGAAGCAGCATCATTGATCAAAACCGAGAAGGAAACAGTAGTGATGCAGCTCATTATCCACCTAATAAATGCAATTCCAAAGCCAAGATGTGTTATAAGCATACGAATGTATAACCAGCTTACCTTGTCATAGGCTTTGGAGAGATAAATTTTTAGAATAGCCCCCTTGATACTTTTAGTTTTCATACTATGGAGTCCCTCCTGAGCAACACCAATAGCTTGGTGTATATGTCTCCCCTCTAGAAACCCAAATTGTTCATCAGTGATATGCTCAGACAGAATTCCTTTAGATCTTCGAGCAATAACCTTGGAGACCACTTTGTAGATACAGTTACAGAGTTAAATAGGTCTGAAATTGTTTAGTGACATGGGATTGTCAACTTTTGGAATCATTGCAATAAAAGTTGAGTTGAAGCTGGTAGGGATCCTTCCCGTAATTCTAGTATCCTCCATTGCCCTCTGTAAATCTCCACCCAAAATTTCAAAAAGATCAAGGAAGAATTCAATCGTCCACCCATTAGGACCCCAACTCTTGTCCTTTTGAAAACTCTGTAGTACCTTGATAAGTTCACCTTCAGTAACTTCCTCCATCAAGGCCACATTATCATCCTCCTCCACAAACCTTGAGAATAATTGAGTTGTTCCAATGACTTCTGCAATGGAAGCCTAGGAAAGAGCTTTGAAAATATTCTTAAAATGTTCCACCCCCAAACCAACCATACCATCAAAAGTGTCATAGGACATACCGCCTTCATCCAGTAAACTCCAAACAGTATTAGTTGCTTTCCTCCCTCTAGCATATGCATGGAAAAATTCCGTGTTATCATCCTCGCATTCCAACCAAGTAGCCATGTTTTTCAATCTCCAAGTCTCCTCCATTTCCAGTAACAGGATGTTCCTTCTCCCTACCAATCTGATCAACACATATTTATCCATATGGTTCATCATACCCCCCCCTTCTTTATCCAGTAACTCAGCAAGCTCCTTTTCTATTTGTTTGAGCTCATTGTCGTCCCTTCGACGTTTATCCACCGCCCAAGATTTGATAGCTGCTTTAATATTATGAATGTTTGAAGCAAAATGAAATGTTGTAGAAATCCTACTATCAGGATCGAAAGGGACCCAATTGGTGGTTATTAACGCAAGAAAAGAGTCATCTTTCAGCTAAGTCCTGTTGAATTTCAACGGGCTTGGTGGTTTTATAGGTCCATTACTGAATTCCAAGAAAATATGTAAATGGTAAGACTTTCCACCACACCCCACCCATTGTCTAATGAAATGGTGCCTGTCCACCACCTTTTCAGTCACCAAAAAATGGTCCAACCTCTTGGCCACTCTCCCCTCTCCACATCTATTGTTTTTCCAAGTATGTTTTAGCTTGATAGGTTCAATGTCCAACCAATTCCTCTCAATCAACTTCTGTGTAAAATCATCCGTCAACATATCTGCATGAGCATGAGGCCCCCAAACCTTCAAATTCCCCAAAGAAAAATTTAAATCACCACCTATGATCACCATATCTCCACCCAGAAGCGAATTGTTAAACAAATTATCCCAGAAGTGGATCCTATTGAGCTACGAACAATAGATATTAAAAACAGTAAAGGTATCCACAAGATCTATATCCTTGAAATTCATGCCAAGAACTGACTCCATACCCCAAATGTCCAGTACCTTAACCAGTCTAACATTCCATCCAATGGCCAGCTCTCCAAAGTGACCACGAACATCTAGAGTCTCAAATTGCCAACCAGGAAACCAACTTTCCAACCTACCTTTAACCACATCTCCTAACCCTAATGTTTCTTGAAGCAAAAGAATAACAGGTTGTTCTAAATCTACCACCCTCCTGAGTGTTGATATTTTCTAGGGACCATCCAAACCCCGACAATTAAGAGACATTATTTTCATTTGTGGCCCTTCTTCTAGGAATGCACTTCTCTAAGTGCCCTCTCAATTGATTGATGTTTACCTTACAACAAATCCTTTCTTGCACAAGATTTTTCCTTAGCAATAAATGATTTTCTACCTCCTTTTATGGGAGTCTAGTTAGATTGTTTCCCCAAACCCCCTTAAGCCACCTTAGTGCAAGACCGAAGAAAATACCCAGAGTCTGAAGACCCCTGTGGTGAAATGGGAGATATAACCCCAACATCAGTCGGCTCATGGACTAAAATATGTGAGGGCTCCCCCAAAAGTGCAGCACAGACAGGATTGGAGTCCGCTAAAGGTTGTGTAGTGATAGTCATATTTTTGAGCTTTTCCATCCAATCCATCCCAGACAGATTCAAATCACTAGTAAATAAATAAATGGATGGAGCTAGGGTAAAAGAAGAAGTACCTGAGAAAGGGCCCCCAAGAATTGATGGATCGTATGTCACTCTGTTCACCTCCACTACAAGCATCGGCACAAAATTATCCTCCGCATGGCTGCCATCTTCCATATCTTTGCTCGACGGTTCCACTGGTGTACTCAAAGGAGACGTCAAAGAAGGGCACCCACACTCCCTTCCAAACCTCTTTAAACCATGTTGCTTTCATCGACCATTGATGGTTATACGCACCGATAAGCTATAGTCAATCGCAGGGTGCCCATAAGCATGGCAATGCCTGCACGAGAAGGGGACATTCTCATATTCCAAGATCTGCTTAATCTAAAATTGGCCCCATGTCAGCCGCATATCTTCAGCCAACCCCTCCCTGATGTTAATATTTACCATAATTCTTGCCTCCCTCTTCACTTTAGTTTCCTTGAATGACAAATCTGCTTCAAGAAAGGTCCCCAATATGTTTCTGATATTGGTAAAATGATCCTTGATCTAGTATTGCATAGGAAGGCCCGGTAGTCTTACCTAGAGAGGAACAACGTCCACATGCTCCCTACTCACATCAAATAATGGGTGCCAAGGTTTTAACATCACAATAGTGTGGTCCAAAGACCAATTTCTGCTAAGTAACCACTACAAATGTTCTTTTTGTTTAAAGTTGAATTCAAACCACCCACGGGTTAAACCCACCACTTCTGGAACCTCTCCAAGCTCCTCCAACCAACAAGTCTCTGCCCAATTTACCACCGTATGCATTGCAAAATTTCTTCCAAGAACACGCCCGACCAAAGAACAATTTTCCATCTACATAATCTGCTCCCATCCTACATCCTCTCCCAATGCATAATTGTAACCGAGTCGTTTAGATTTAACCCAAGTTTTCTGGCGTTTTGTAGCACCCTTGCTTCTGACCCTTCCCTCTGCTTCGTTGCTAGTCCCAGACAGTAAACCATTCAGCGATGCGCTCTCACTACCACATTATTTCAGTGATTCTTGAGGGCATGTCGTGAAACCCAGATTATCCACCCTCAATACCTCGCACTTCGAATTTTCCACAACATGTATATCGTCTCTCGCATCCTCGTCCATATTTGGATCCACCAAACTACCACCCCCATTCTTTTCTCCAGAATTCAAAACCCCTTTCGCAACAAATGGATCCACAGAGCCCAGATTCCCAAGCCCTAAACCACCAAAACCCGTTGACGCCTTCAGCCGCTGTAACAACAGGGATGTGGGAAGCAACAAGGTGGATGGTGAGAAAACCTCCTCATCCAAGTTAGTCACAAGTAAAAATGATGAAAGGTCCAAATTCCAGGCTGGTGTGACCTCCACCTCATCTATTAAACCACCACCTATCTCATGCTAGAATATGTCGCCCTCTAGGTGTTCACAAGAACAATAAACTAACTCTTCACCCCCCATAGCACACAAATTGTGGGTGAAAAGTAAAAAAACATGCAGATCATTCAGACTTGCAAGGAAAAACCATTTACCCCAGGCAAAAACTACAATGTCAAAATCCCCACACCAGCATGCTATGGTAAAACACTGACCGAAAACTCCACTCTTACCGCACTGTACTCCAAACCATGTGACCTGCCACCTGGTCCCATCGATCCCCACCACGACCACTGACAGGTCTGAGCACCACAGCTTGCAAACCAGGTCAGAGCCGGTCAAACCCTAGCGCTCAACCCATCAGCCTTTAAACCCTCAAAACCCTAGCGCTCCTCCGATAATCCTCTTAGGCTCCTAAATTTTCATTTCCAAAATGGGTATCTTTGTTATGGATTGGCTTAAACCATGTTTATTCTTGTGTTTGCCTCTTGAAAGGAAGCTAGATCCCCATACCTCCAAATCATATGAACATTATGCATAGATTAGTGGTTGTTATAAATGATTTTGAATTGTTGTGAGGAATTCAACTCTATCATATGATGGATTGTATCATGTTTTACCTCAAGGTTGTGAGTGCTTGTTCTATAAGGCTTTTATGTCTTTCTCTATATCCGTGTATTTTGTGAATAATGAAGCTTGAGGCATGTAGATTAAAGGATCATTTTCTTATGTTTATTATGGCCTTAGTGATTTTAAAATCAGCTTTCTAATCAAGGAAGAAGGTGTTATATGCATGAGCTTAAGAACATTAACCCTAAAACCTAGGACCATCCTCATTTGGAGAGAACACGACCTCCATCTAAGAGATCCTAGAGATTAATGAGTTGACATAATTAATGAAATTTTGAAATAGAGTTAGAATATGAATCTATCAAGCCTTGGGTAACTCCAGGATCATGAATAATTCTATCCGGCATGAATGGTTTATTTAAACAACTTAAGGAGGTGACCTTTGGGCTTGATATTCCAAAGGTTCGTACCTATTTGTGACTCTTCATCTTCATAACTATATTTAGTTACAATATTTACAAATGGGTAATAATCATGTATGATTAGATATCCAACATACCCCCCCCCCTCCCTTAATATGAAGGGGTATTTGTAAGTCCAAGCATATTTCTTACCTTTTCAAGCTTATCACTTTCAAGCGCTTTGGTGAAGATGTATGTAATTTGCTCATTTATGGAACAACATCTCAAATGAATTGTATTGTCATCTACATGATGTCAAATTAGATGGTACTTTTTATTGACGTGCTTAGTTCGATTATGGAATATGGGATTCTTAGTCAACTTGGTTGCAGAATATAATTCACAAGTTTCTCTTGCAAATCTTCAAGTATTTTGCAGCTCCAATGGAATACAACATGAAGCTCACATCAAAAGAGAGAATGAATTTGAGGATGCAACCAAGTAAACACAACTTGTGGGGAGTCTTATCTACCTTATAACCAACACTAGACTGGATATTTCATTTGATGTTCAGATCATTTCTAAGTTCATGCAAAAACCTTGTGAAGGACACTAGTTGTTCTAAAAAGGTTCTAAAATACTTAAAGGGGACTCAATATTTTGGACTCAAACAATATTCTAAGGTGGATGAATTCAAAATTATTAGATATTCTAATTCAAACTTGGATGGCGATAAAGAGACTGGAGTGTTTACTTTAGGCTACCTCACGAGTCTTATATCAACACTCATCTCTTAGAGATCACAAAAATAATCTATTCAAACAGATTCCACAACAGAGGCAAAATATGTGGCTATGGAGAAAGAAACAAAGGAGATTCTGGCTTAGGAAAATACTTGAAGATTTGCAGGAGAAACTTGTGAATTCTATTCTTCAACCAAGTTGACTAAGAATCCCATATTCCATAATCGAACTAAGCACGTCAATAAAAATACCATCTAATTCGATATCATGTAGATGACAATACAATTCATTTGAGACATTGTTCCACAAATGAGCAAATTGCATGCATCTTCACCAAAGCGCTTGGAAAAGATAAGCTTGAAAAGTTAAGAAATATGCTTGGACTTACAAATACCCCTTCAAATTAAGGCGGGGAGGGGGTGGGTATGTTGGATATCTAATCATACATGATTATTATCCATTTGTAAATATTGTAACTAAATATAGTTATGAAGATGAAGAGTCACAAATAGGTATGAACCTTTGGAATATCAAGCCCAAAGGTCACCTCCTTAAGTTGTTTAAATAAAGCATTCATTCCTGATAAAAATTTTCATGATCCTGGAGTTTCCCAAGGTCCTGATAGATTCATATAATAACTCTATTTCAAAATTTCATTAATTATGTCAACTCATTAATCTCTAGGATCTCTTATATGGAGGTTGTGTTCTCTCCAAATGAGGATGGTCCTAGGTTTTAGGGTTAATGTTCTTAAGCTCATGCATATAACACCTTATTCCTTGATTAGAAAGGTGATTCCAAAATCACTAAGCCCATAATAAACATAAGGAAATGATCCTTTAATCCACATGCCTAAATCTTCATTATTCACAAAATACATGGATATAGAGAAAGACATAAAAGCCTTATATAACAAGCACTCACAACCTTGAGGTCAAAACATGATACAATCCATCATATGATAGAGTTGAATTCCTCACAACGATTTAAAATCATATATAACAATTACACTAATCTATGCATAATGTTCATGTGATTTGGAGGTATAGGGATCTAGCTTCATTTCAAGAGGCAAACATAAGAATAAACATGGTTTAAGCCAATCCATAACAAAGATACCCATTTTGGAAATGAAAATTTAGGAGCCTAAGAGGATTATCGGAGGAGCGCTAGGGTTTTGAGGGTTTGAAGGCTGATGGGATGAGCACTAGGGTTTGATCGGCTCCAGCTCAGTTTGCAGGCTGTGGTGCGAAGACCTATCAGTGGTCATGGTGGGGATCGATGGGACCAGGCGGCGGGTCATGTGGTCTAGAGTACGGTGCGGTGGGAGTGGAGTTTTCTCAAATGTGTAAATTCATGGTGGCCATCTGTCCAAAATAAAGTGTTGGGTGTAATTTCATGGCCAACACTTGTTGAAAAGAAGTGCCATATGCAATTCATAATAACCACATGTTGAGATTGGATTTATATATATAATTTTGAAATTTTGGGGAAAGAAATTGATGTGGACCCCATAAATCCACGTATATAGGAAGTATGATGTGGAGGAGCCACATGGAATTGATGTGTAGGTGGCAGTTGCAAACATGAATAAAAATCATAGGTGACATCTACATAGCAGAGATTGAAGAAAATCCGACAAGTTTCCCCATTCCATATCGGACAGTCATTTACCATCTCAATTTGATGATTGTGATTGGATTTGGGTGGAAAGGTGTAGGGGTGTTAACTTGTGTTATGTTCCCATATCAAATGGTAGATCACACAATATTAATGAAATGGAATTATTTATGCTCATCAACTTGCATAGAAGATAAATTAATTAGCATGAGTTATAAATTCAAAACCGCTTTGTTGATGTGTTGTCCTCTCGTGCATTCTAGCTCATCAACGTAGTTTTGGAAAACCATTTGCATAAATATCCTAAACTAATTATGTCCAAAAATTGGTAAAGTGACATAGGGTGATGCCATTAAACATGGGACCCCCACCTTCCCCCTGGACACACCATTCCTAGAAAATCGTGCAAATAAAAAAAACAATGGTTTCAACACTTGGTTTCTAGTTTCTAGAAATTGAAAAATGTCGTCAATCTTATGTTACAAATTATGCAATCAAAATATTTACCAAAAAAAAGGGCATTGCCTTGGCCCTCCATGAAACTACGTAGGGAAGCCATAAGGGGGAAATCCCATTAACCCCCACCATTCTCCTTGAGACATCGGGGACTTCAAGAATTTATTTGGGGTGATAACATGACTAACGAGAATGGAAATCTTACACTATGTTATCAATTTAGGAAGAAGTGTGTTATTATCCTCTTAGAAATTTGACAAGAAAATGGCATATGGTTATAATTTGACAAAAATGTCAAATTAATAATCTCTATAATTCTTATATATACATGAAATTTTTATTGAATTTTGGAAATAAAATTTAACTAACATATTTGATATATGAACACACTGTCACATACCCAGTACAACAAGTTTCTACAAGTTACAGGTTATAGATTTTCATTTAGCACGATATAAAACATAACTAAAGAAGTTAAGATGGGAGAAGGGGAAGCTCCATATACTTTGGAAGAAGCTAGAGGACAAAATATCAGTGTCGGCAATGAGGAAATTGAGTGTAATGCGCACAGAGTTAACATTGAACCAATTGAGATGATGGAAACCATGAAAAACTTGAGGATGGAAGTCAAAAGTTGTAGACCTGATAATGAACGAATGTTGAGGGATCGTGAACAACAAAACCAGTTGAATATACAGCTAATGCATAGCTTGAATTTCTTGTAGAAACAAATGCAGTTTGGATCAAATTCATTCCATGATAAAGAAGATAGAGAAAAATCCAAGAAGAGATCTTATGAAAGATCCAAACATTCCAAGAGTGCTACCATGAGTCCTAGACACTGTGTCTCACCACTTCATGCAGCGAGGAGGTCCTACTCATCTAAAGAATCAAGGAGAAACCCAAAAATGTGTTGATTTAGACAACATAAAAGAATAATTGTGGAGAAATAGCTACAAGGGAGAGTCTAGGAAGACTAAGCCACCCACTTTGATAGCGAGCAAAAGAAAGGAGAATATGTTGAAGCTTGGCTATTGGGGATGACGAAGTACCTCTAGTTACTTAAATACTCTCCAAATATGGAAGCTAGAATAGCCATTTAGATTTTGCAAAGCAAGGCTTTCATTTGGTGGGATCATCTAGTCCAAGTAAAGCATATCAAATAAAAAAAATCACATGGAAGCAATTCAAGTGATATTTCTAGCAGAAGTATTTATCTAAATGTTACTATGAGAAGATGGAGTTCTTTGAACTCAAGCTTGGAAATATGTCTATGGAGGAGTATTAAAGGAAGATTTTGGAATTGTTTAGGTATGTTAGATTCCTTAAGGATGAGAAAGTAGAAATATGAAGAAAAAAATAGTGGATTACTGTCATTTTATAGAGATAGAATTCAATTTGATGAACCAAATACTTTGGAAGAGGCCATTCGGAAATCCAAATGTATATATGAATAAAACAAAGCAAAGCATATTTTCATAAGTCTTCGAGGGACAAGCAGAAAGATAAACAAGAGCAGAGAAAGAAAGGATTTAAAACTTTTTTTTTCTCTAGAACCAATCAAACTCATATCAACAAAGTAATCCATCTCAACCAGGACCCAAGATGGAAAAGTATCGAGAGAGAGGAATAAGGGAACAACTCAAGTGTCAGGGATGTGAAGGAGATCATATGTACAAAGATTGACCCCGTAAGGGAGACAAAATGAGGACTATACACAACATTCAAGAAGCAAGTACAATGGAGGATGTGGCCAGAGACATTCTAAAATCTATGCATCATGTTGAATGTAAGATTAACAATCAACATATTGTCATTTTAATTTATTCAGAGGAAATTGATAGTTACATTTCTCCTAAGTTGGTTGAACGATTTCAGTTGAAGAAAAGTAAGCATGATAAATCATGGTTGGTTCAGTTGGATACTGGAACCAAAAGGAAAATCAATGAGATAATAATAGGATTCCTATTAGATATAAATGGACTCCATATTTTTTCATATTTGAACATAATTCCTCTTGGTTCCTATGGTGTGCTTATTGGAATGGACTGGTTGGATGCACACCATGTTATTTTGGATTGTCGTAATAAGACTTTCACTTGTCTTAATGAAGAAGGAGTGGAGACGATGGTGAAAGACATTCCAAGGCCTAATGAAAAGGCAGGTTTCGGATGTGTAGTTAAAAATGTATTTCGGAAAAGGATGTCAATTTTATGTAGCTCATGTGGAAGATCCATAAAATAATAAAGACTCCACCTTGGAATATTTTCTAGTATTACATGAATTTATCGATGTGTTTGAAGAAATACTAGGTTTTCCACTTAAAAGAGACATTGGTTTATCTATTAACTTGGTACCTAGAGCTGCCTTAGCTTTGAAAATCCCATACATAATGAGTATATATAAGTTGAAGGAATTACATATGCAACTAAAGGAGTCGTTGAAAAAAGGATACATACATCTAAGTGTGTCACCTTGGGGAGCACCATTACTCTTTGTAAAGAATAAGAATGAAACATTAAAGCTATGTATTTACTTTAGACAGATTACTAAAGTCACTGCGAAGAACAAAAATCATTTACTCAAAATTGGTGACTTGTTTGATCAGCAGAAGGGAGCAAGGATTTACATAAAGATAGATTTGAGATCGGGTTATCAAGATGAGAATATAGGATAAAGACATCAACAAAATAGTTTTCAAAACCAAATATGGTCATTATGAATTTGTAATATTGTCATTTGGATTAACAAATGCACCAGGTATCTTTATATGGTTAATGAATGGCATATTTAGGCAATGTTTGGATACGTTTGTCACTGTGTTCTTAGATGCCATTTTTAGTTACTCAAAATCAAGGGAGGAACATGAGAAGCATTTAAAAATAGTACAACATGTAGAAAGAGAGAATCAACTTTATGCTAAAATGAGTAATGTTTATTTTATCAAAAGCAGATTAAGTATTTGAGACACATCATATTTAAGGAATGGATAGCAATAGATCCAAGGAAGATTGAAGCTATCATGGGATGGCATACACCCACAAGTGTATCAGAGGTAAAGTAATTTATGGGATTGGCAAGATATTATAGAAGATTCATAGAAGGCTTCTCAAAAGTGACATCCAATCACCTCATTACAAAAGAAGGGTGTCAAATTTGAATGGACACTACAGTGTGCAAAAAAAAATTCAATAGCTAAAGAAATTACACACCAATACACCAATTCTTAAAATTCTTGATTCAAATGATGATTTTGTAGTATGCATGGATGCTTGCAAAAAACGAATTACTGGAGTGCTCATGCAGAATGGACATGTAGTTGGAGACATTTACCCACCATGCACACTTAATTTGGTCGATTTGGCCTTGTTAAACCACTATCCTAAGTTTTATTGACTTAATTGGCATCAGATGAGCACTCTATGACATCAGGATGAGCACACCCATGCATGCCTTCAATCAAGGAGGCCAACTAGGCCTTCTCCTTCATTTGGGGAGGTTAATCGGAGCACTCCGAGGGTGATCTGAGTGTCATAAATGCACCTAATTGCTACTTGATGGTTAAAATTAGTTAAGTTGAGTGGTGAAGGTGCCTCCATTCATTATATTGATTATTTTATTAATATTTAATGAACTGGAGCCAACGGGGCCGCCTCCAACCACCTATGATGGCCAGTTTGACTTCAGTTAACCTCATCGGGATTCATTGGAGTTAATGATGCACTACCACTTGTTGGTTGCCATGCAGTGACATGTGTCTGAGCTAATTTCAGTTAGAATCAGTCATCCATTGCACTCCAACTTCAGTTAGGACTCAGTTGAGTCAATCAAGACTTGATCAGTTGGTTAACTAGTGTGTTTACTATGGCTTACAGTCAGTTAAGCTACACCCATTCATTCAATTCGAATGACCTCCTTGGGAATTCAAATTGCCTTGAAATTTCTGCATCTTGCATGATCATTGTGTATTATTCATTATTCATTTGATTATACAGAGCTGCTACTTCCATCGCAGCACCATTATGCCAATTTTATGCTTAATTGTCTTAATTCTTTGAGTGACTGTGTTTTTAGTCCCTCGATCACTATGAAAGATTAATATGGTATTAGAGCTCACAGTGGGACGAAGCTCAGATCTCTCAAAAACAAGGTTTTTGACAGATCTTGCATGAAAAATTGAGCCAAATTTCAAAATTCCAGCACTGCACCAGAAGCAAAGGATTACCACTTAATACCCCAAGTTAGGAAATTGTTGATCAAGCTTGCTTGATCAACTATGCTCGGTGTGATGAAAGCCTAAAATGTGCAATCTGTTCGACCTTACGGTGCCCCTTTTGTTGTGATTTGTAGGTTTTAACAGGTGAAACAATTCGCTCCAGCAGTTTGAAATGGCTTCTTCCGTAGAAATCTTAACTCCGTTCAATTTCCATTCATGGAAAAGAAATATGGAGATCCAATTACATGTCAGAGGACTCTATCGGGTCACTATGGACACTGAAGAAGAGCGGGACAAACAAAGCTAGATTCTTGAACAAGAAAGATGAAGCATTCGGATTCTTATGCCTCTTTGTTTCCCGGGATCTTCTTTTCCATCTCTTGGGATTGAAGACTCCAAAGGAAATTTGGGACAAATTGGAAACCCTATATGGAAAACAGGATGATTTGAGAGTATACTAGCTTGAAAACAAGTTGATGTCTCTACATCCTTCCAATTTCGAGACCTTGAATGATTTTTTCACAAAGTTCAAGCACATTGTCTTACTGTTGAAGCAGTGTAAGGTGGATAAGGAGGATGATCAACTCATCCTCGCCATTCTCTCCAAACTTGGAGCTGATTATTCGGTGTTTATTTCTACATTCCATGCGGGGAAGCTCACAACCCCTAGTAGAAGATGCCTTCTCTCAATGCCTTCATTGAGTTCCTAACAAGTGAACATGATAAGCTTGTCCAGATGGGGATCATCAGATCCTCCCGATATCAAGATCTCTTTGCTTCAGGGCCCAAAGATATGAAGGGTAAAGGAAAGCAGCAGAAGAACCCAAAAACCAAATTTGAAGCTCCTAATCCTAAAGTTGAAAACCAGCAGCATGAAGAGCCTTCCGGCTCAAAGAAGAACAAAGGAAAAGGACATCATGGGAAGGAAAAAGTCAAGTGTTCATACTGCGGGAAGGGATTCCACCCTGAACATGCCTGCATGAAAAATAAACTTGATGAATCTACTTCTCTTCTTGAGAAAAATCGCATCAATATTCAGGAAGGATTTCGGAGGAGAGATCAGCAAGATCGGGAACCACAGCATGAAATAAGTCATGCTCTCATGGCAAGCACTTTGAAGTCCAAAGCCATATTGATAGATTCTGGATCTTTGAATCACATGATGACTAAAAGAGACTCTTTCTCATCTTTGGAGACTGGCAAATCCATTCCCATCCACATGGGAGATGACTCCACAATCATATCTGAAGGACAAGGTACTGTAGATCTTGAGCATGGTTATTTTTCCAATGTTCTGTATGTACCATCTCTTGTATCAAACCTCCTAAGTGTTTATCAAATGACACATACGGGAGTGGCCAAGAGAGTCTCCTTTATCCCAGATGATGTAGAGATCACAGAACTTGCATCCGGAAAACTTGTAGCAATAGGCCTTGCAAACCATCATGCAAAATCCTACGAGTTCTCCCATTTTGTGGCGGATACAAAGCCCACCGAACTATTGACTCATGGAAATGAAGTTAGTAGACTGTGGCATGAGAGGTTTGGCCACCTGAACTTTAAATATTTGCATAAATTACAGAATAATTCCATGGTTGAAGGCCTCCCGGTCATCAAAGCTACCACCGGAATTTGCAAGGGTTGTGTTGTTGGAAAGCACCATGAGCATAAGTTCGATCGAGGGAAGGCAAGTCGAGCACCATGCATCTTGGTTCTAATACATTCTGATATCATTGGTCCCATGCCTATCACATATATGAATGGATCAAGGTACGTTTTGAATTTCATTGATGACTTTTCCAGATACACATGGGTCTTTTTTATCAAAAAGAAGTCAGAGGTCTTGGAAAAATGAATTGAAGGCCTTGATTGAGAATGCATCTGGAAAAAATATCAATATTTTGAGATCTGATCATGGCAAGGAGTATGTCAGTAATGAGTTACTACATATATGTTCCCAAAGTGGTATTCAGATCCAGCATTCAGTCCCCTACACTCCCCAGCAGAACGATGTAGCAGAGAGGAAGAATCGGTCTCTCAAGGTGATGACCACCTGTATGTTGGAATCAAAGAAGTTGGCTGCAAATTTGTGGGCTAAAGCCATGCATGCTGCAGCATATATTCAAAATAGAGTGCCACACTCAACTATGAAAGAGAAGATCCCTTTCGAAGCATATTTCGGACACAAGCCGGATGTGTCGAATCTAAGGGTCTTTGGGTCCACTGCATGGGCCCGAATTCTGCTTGATAAAAGGAGGGCTTTGGAACCGAAAGCATCGAATGTCTATTTATCAGAAATCCTGATGAATCTAAAGGTTTCAAGCTGTTGGATATCAAAAAAAAACAAATCATTATTGAAAGAAGTGTCATGTTTGATGAGCCTCTTCAGGAGGTAGAACTAGTGAAGGAGAAAACTGCTGAATTTCCTTCCTATTCTACTGAATATTTGGATGATGTAATTGGGGGTGATGACCATGATTTGGATCCTCTGATTTCTAATATTAGTGTACAGCAAAAATAAGATGTTGAATCAGAACCTGAAGTACAAAATCATCTCCCAACTTGGGCCCGATAGACACTCTCCTCCGCAAGAGATAACATTGGAAATCCGGATGATCCAAGGAGAACCCGGTCTGATTTCCAAAGAGAAGGTATTGCGCTATCTTGTCATGATCATTTGTTGTCTGAATCTTGTTACTTAATGATAATTTCAGATCCAAAATCTTACTACCATGCTCGGAAGGATCCGAGATGGCAAGCTGCCATGGATGAAGAGATGAATTCTCTTCAGAAAAACACTACTTGGGAGCTAGTTTCTCTTCCTCCAAGAAGGAAATTGGTTCAATGCAAGTGGGTGTTCAGACAAAGGTTGTTGTTGATGGCAGAACCTACAAATATAAGGCAAGGCTGGTAGCAAAATGTTTCTCCCAGGTCCAAGGTGTGGACTACCATGAGACTTTTGCACCGGTTGCAAAAATGGACTCCATCCGCCTAGTTTTGGCAATTTATGCATCTAAGCACTGGGAAGTGCATCATATGGATGTTAAGTCTGCCTTTTTGCATGGAGATCTTCATGAGGAGATATACATGAAGCAGCCTGAGGGCTACATTTCTGATCCATATTTGGTTTGCCTAACTAAAGAAGTCACTATACGGGTTAAAACAGGCCCCAAGAGAGTGGTATTCCAAGATGGATGCCTTCCTGTCAAAACCCCAAATTTTCCGAAAAATTTAAAATTTTTAATTTACATAATATTAACATAAATGCAGTTTACTAATCATTTAATTAGTTAAGGGTTATCAGCGTATTATTAACATTCATCTGTTATTTGCATAGATTGATAGAACAGATCTTTTATGTTTACTGACTTGTTTCTTTTTGCGAACATAAGGTGGGGCTGTCATGAAAAACTGGGCTTACTTAGCTTTCGAGCTAATGCAGAAAGTTTCTTCTTTCCTTACAGATTACTAGTAAAGAGATTTGGCTGCTGCAATAAAAATTCTAAAGTCTTTATGTACAAGTTTGTTTGCAATTCAAAGTTCAGTAAGACAATAGTAGCTAAGCACATATCAATGCTTACTGAGGTAAATTCATTATATGTTCTTCATTCTAGTAGAGATAGATTTATAATTCCTACGATTACTGAACTGTTTGATATCTATCAAAGTTATCAGTGTCAAAAGATCTTTAAATAGGATTGTTTACAAGTAGAATACGAAAATCAATAGTTTATGTTTAAGAAAGCACAAATACTCTTACTTCGTAAAGTGTATAAAGAAGGGGGTTTACAATCTACTGCTACCAAAATTAAACTATCCAAAGATAAGAATAAACTTATACTGTTGCACCAAGTCTTATATACATTACCACTGATTCGTACAAGTTTCAAGGTCTAACCCTTACTTTGATAAACTTTCTCGTAAATGATTTCACCTTCCTATGTGATAGAATTCTAAGTTTAAGGATATTTAATCCAGATGATGCACTCATCAAAATATTTAGTTGCCATTGAAGGGCAGACTCCTTGCTCGTGCTGGTCTCATGCTGTCGTTGGTCGTTGCATTGCTGTTGACAAACATTTCTGTTGCTAAGGTAAAAGGATTATTCATTTCCTTTTTAAAGATAATACCCATTTCTTGTATATTCATGTCGTTGCTTTTAATATAAAATTTAACAATCGGATGAATGTTTATTTTGTAGATACTGCCTACCTCTCTTCTCAGTCAGCACATGGAGTACAGGGTTGCGGTGATAAGGGCCACGGTAAGCCCTGGTTTCTCCATGGCTCATCCACCTTGTGCAAACCCTTATGGGGTAAAGAGGGATTCGTCATTGCGGCATGTTAAACCCTCAATGCTTTCGGTTATTTTGGTTGTTTGTTCGCTGTTAAACATCGTTGGGTTAAGACCCTAACTCTATTGCAGAGCTCTCCGGCTTCGGCCGTGATTGTAAATTTTGTTTTGTTTAAATTTTTGCGTTTAAAGTAATGAACAGGTTGTGAGCCTTCATGTGTAATTTTCTTATTACGGTCGTGGGTCATTAAACAAGACTGGGTTTTACAGTCATTACTTTTGTATTATTTTGGATGGATAGGGTTTTTACCCTCAGTTATTATATAAGTTTTAAACACTGTTTCCTTTCTCTGCATTCCTTCTGTACTTACAGTATTGGACATTCTAATGCTTACTTTGTTTTATTTTATAATACGGCTGTGAGTAAAATACTGTTAGTTCCACCGTTTGTTGATTTTCTAGTATAATTAGGGTTTTATGTACCTGATTTATAATTTAATTCTCTTGTTAATAAGAATTTGTAATTATAGATGTTTAGTTTATACCCTTTTAATGATATAGGGTTTTATATCTTTTGTTTTACAATAGTTGTAAGAACTGTCAGTTTACCTGTATACTCAGACAGTATAAATAGTTCTGGAATATACTTATAATAACAAGAATACTACTTTATAATAATAGTAATAATATTTCTATACTGCATAAATAAAGTACCTCATTACTATTATAATTTCTATATTATCTCTCTGTGATTTCTATAGTCTCTATATTAATATCCTTATTTTATTTTGTAAGTTTATCGTATATAGTACTTGTTATTTGATTCTTGTGTAAATTATGCTATACTATCTATGTTCTGTTGTAATTAATTTATTTCCTTAGTTATGATATTTATCTATATATATATCCAGATTTAAATTAACTCTATCTAGAGTTTATCTTATAAGCACAAATATAATCATTTCTTCATATTCTAAATAAAAAGAATAACAGCTCTGGAACTTGTTCGAGCTCAGATTTAATAAAAGAAGGAAAATGATGAAATGAAAAACATCACAAAACATTCATAACATCCGGACCAGAATGGTTTGGCAGTAGTATCTAATCATTATATAATTATACCTATTTTTCAGTTTATTATTAGACATTTAGTCATGAAGATATTCGAATATAGAAGAAAGGAACTGCATGGTAAAATAGGAAATAGATCTAGTCTAAAATCTACTATTTATTCTTTACAACATAAAATTACTGAAAGCAAAATACCGTATAAATAGTTTTTAACTAAGAACTCATACAACTGTCAGTAAAATATCTTTTCTGAAAGATAGATAAAGAAACTACTATTCTACAATCTCATCATGCTATTCTTATTTAAATTTACCCCTGTGCTGGAGTACGGTCTGGTAAAACCCAGATGTGGAAAAGCACAGAGGGTCTTTATCTTTCATCAAAGATTCCATTACTAATAAACTAAAACATTTACATCATTAAACCAGTTAACTCCTATATCATAAACTACAAACATAATATTCAACCATTCACAGTATTTAAACAAGACAGTTAAGTGACAGAACCTGCTTGATCTTTGGACAACAACAGCAATGGGAGGCCATTCCTCCCTACCAATTCCTGGAGAGCGCTCAAACAGCGACTCCTCATGACCCCCGAGCTTGCTCTGGTCTCCCTGGCTGGAACTAGGTGCAGCAATAGTCAGATACAAGTCTTCAAACTCAGTATTAATCCAGAACTTATCAGTAAGTTCTCCCAGCTAACAAGCTGTAAATAACCAAGTTACTACAGCAATCCTCTCAGAACAACTTCCTTACTGTTTTCCCTTTTTCCCCAAATGAATTCCTGAATAGCATTCCACCTGAATGTTTCTTCTCTGGAAAATACTGAGCAGCCTCAGCTCTATTCATTGGGTACTTTTAAAAGATTGCCTAGGTCTTTTTGGGTTAGTTGTCATTTAATGAGCCACCTGCTCTGATCCCACTTTCTTGGGGGATCATGACCCCAATTGTAGGGAAGTTTCCACCTGCAACTTAGGAAGTGTTTGAGGATGCTGCCACTTGTCTTTTTCCCTCCACCTAGTTCCATCCACCAGTTTGACCAGTAACCTATTTTAACAGCTCTCCCATGCTGTTGTCTCCACAATTTATTTATTAATAATAAAATATTCTGAATTACATTCCACTTCTATTGACTCTGCTGAGTCATCAGTTCCCACTTAGCATTAAATTTAACATAATGTCTCAGGAATATAATTAAAACAATTAACATTATTTTACAAAATTGGGGTATGTGACACTTCCTTCTCTCGCAAAAATTCCAAAGGTGTAAATCAGATCCGAATGTGTATATACAGCAGTCTGATGGTCATTTGATTATTATTTTTTTATATGTTGATGACTTACTGATTACAGGTAGCTTAGCTACTTCTATTTCATTCATCAAAACTCCTCTCCACAATGCATTTGAAATGAGCGATTTGGGGCTCTTGAAGCAATTTTTGGGGGCTCGAAATTGAGCAAAATTTTGATGGGATAATGGTCACTTAGTCCAAATACATATAAAACATGTTATTCAAGTTTAACATGGCTGAATGTAAGGCTGCTCCACTCCCTTTCCTTTTAGGGATCAGCCTTGAAGAAGGAAAAAGCACACCTCCCATGGACTACACTATTTATCGACAGTTGATAGGTAGCTTGCTCTACTTGACTCATTCTTGGCCTGATATCTATTATGTTGTGAATGCTATGTCAATATACATGCAGCAGCCTCGTGATCTTCATTGGAAGGAATCCAAGAGGATCCTCTAGTATATTCAGGGAACCAGGACCTACGACATTCACTATGTTGCAGACTCCGAGCTAGAGCTGGTTGGTTACACAGATTCCGATTGGGCGGGTGATTCTATTGATCAGAAGTCTACTTACGGATATGCATTCATGTTTGGTGGTGGCCCCATTTGCTGGTCTAGCAAAAAGCAGGCCGCCATAGCATTGTCTTCAGCAAAGGCTGAGTACCGAGGAGCGGTGAATGCTTGCATCCAAGCTGTTTGGTTGCAAGGAATTCTTTCAGAGTTTGATCTTGGTAGTACTTTGTCCAGTGTCCTCTTTTGTGATAATCAAATTTTTACTAAGATACCCACAGATCCAGTTACCAGGAAAAGGACCAAGCATGTAGAGATACACATGCACTATATCAAGGAATTAGTGCATGACAGGACCATCATTCTATAATACTGCCCGACTGATGAGAAAATTGCAGACATCTTCACCAAGAGTTTTTCAGAAAAGAATTTCACTTACCTCTGTTCACTATTGAGGGTGAGTTCATCAGGGTGATCATACTACTTTCAATTTTCAACATGAGCGGGGGGTTTTCCCACTAGGTTTTCCCTCTTTTACTCACTTAGATTTATTCTTGAGCATTGTTTTAGTTACTTTTATTGTATAGGGTGACCTATGACATTAGTTGTTGGGGCCCTAGCATTTCATGCACTTTATGTTTCTACTTCTCCCAAGTATAGCTTAAGGGGGGGTGTTGGAGACATTTACCCACCATGCACACTTAATTTGGTCAATTTGGCCTTGTTAAACCACTATCCTAAGTTTTATTGACTTGATCGGCATCATATGAGCACTCTATGATATCAGCATGAGCACATCCACGCCTACCTTCAGTCAAGGAGGCCAACTAAGCCTTCTCCTTCATTTGGAGAGGCTAACTAGAGCACTCAAGGGGTGATTTGAGTGTCATAAATGCACCTAATTGCTAACTGGTGGTTACAATCAATTAACCTAAGTGGTGAAGGTGCATCCATTCATTATATTGATTATTTTATTAATATTTAATGAACTGGAGTCAACAAGGGCGCCTCCAACCACCTCTGATGGCCAGTTTGACTCCAGTTAACCTCATCGGGGTTCATTGGAGTTAATGATGCGCTACCACTTGTTGGTTGGCATGCAGTGACATGTATCTGTGCTACTTTCAGTTAGACTCAGTCATCCATTGCACTCCAACTTCAGTTAGGACTCAGTTGAGTCAATCAGGACTTGATCAGTTGGTTAACTAGTGTGTTTATGGTGGCTTATAGCCAGTTAAGCTACACCCATTCATTCAATTCGAATGACCTCCTTGGGAATTTGAATTTTCTTGGCATTCATGCATCTTGCATGATCATTGTATTGTATTATTTATTATTCGTTTGATTATACAGAGCTGCTACTTCCATTGCAGCACCATTATGCCAATTTTATGCTTAATTGTCTGAATTCTTTGAGTGACTGTGTTTTTTGTCCCTAGATCACTGTGACAGATTAATACATGTGGTCTGTTATAATTCTAGGAAGCTTAAGGAACATGAGAAAAATTATGTCACGCGTGATTTAGATTTGGATGCTATAGTGCATGCCTTAAAAATTTGGAGTCATTATCTCATGGGCAGGAAGTTTGAATTAAGGAAATATCACATTGGTTTGAAATACTTATTTGAAAAATAGACTTTGAATGCCAGACAAACAAGATGGTTGGAATATATTTGTGAATTTGATTTTGGAATCAAACATATAAAAGGGAAGAGAACAAGGTTGTAGATGCACTCAACAGGAGAGTACATGTAATGCATGCTACAATTATTCGCATGTGTAAATCAGAATTAAGAATCGGGATTCTTGAGGTTGTTATCTAATATGAACATGATCTTCAGATAAAAAGAAAGAAAGAAAAAAAGAAAAAGAAAAAAATGATTACAGTAGGAAAATGCATAGCGTAAATATGAAGGTTACAAGATGTAAGGTGATGAACTTCTTATGCATAAAAATAAAGTTTATGTTCCTAATTTTGTGGAATTAAGGAAACTAATAATGAATGAGATGCATAAGGCTCCATATGCAAGACACCCTGGATACTAAAAAACAAATGCAATAGTGAGAAGTCAGTACTTTGACTAGGAATGATGAAAGATGTTGTTCAGTATAAAGCTAGGTGCATGGAATGTCAAAAGGAAAGTAGAGGACAGACATCCAATAGGTCTATAGCCACTACCAATACCAGAATTGAAATGGGATGTAGTGACCATTGATTTCATCACCAAATTGCTAAAAATAGTAAAGCAATACGATTCCATCATGGTAGTGGTGGATACATTAACGAAGAATGCCCACTTCATTGCAATTGAGTCAATGCAAAAGGCAGCTAGCATTGTAGAGATTTATATGAAGGAAATTGCCAAGTTAAATGGAACACCAAAGGTAACCGTATCAGACAGAGATACAAAGTTTACTTCAAACTTTTGGAAGGGTTTATTCAAAGGATTTGGAACAAATATGAATTTGAGTACAGCATATCATCCCCAGATATTGGAAATATGAGGATGTGTTTGATGGGTCAACCATCTAAATGGGAAGATCATTGTACTTGGTGGATTTTGCATGCATTATAGGGTGGGGGAATGTAACACCCTATTTTTTAGCCCAATATGTAAATATGGTGTAGTAATGTAAAGGCTAGAAATCAAATATCAATGGTCTAAGATGACCGAATATATTGTAAATATGTATATTTTATTTTAATATAAAAATCCTTAGCAACTACAAGTGAAGAAGGACAAAGGAGAGATGGGGGGCTATGAATCCACAAGTGGAGGAAGCGATAGGAGCTAAGGGGCGATGACCCTAGTGGACTTTAACTATGCCTTTCCATTTATTAATCATTTTAACCCAAAGTCCCTTAGCCATAATTATGAGGAGTCACTTTAATTCATCATGGGTTAATTATCTTAATTGAGTATTAAGAGAAAAAATATGGCATCTGTTGGGGAAGCCATGTGTCAAGACAACCACACATATTTCACGTTAGAAACTCACTTCATTCAAGATTCATTCATTCTAGCATCCAGGGAGGAAGAGCATCCATGACAAAATAGTTATGGTTGTTAAACCAAAGGAAGATTAGTTTTCCAAAATCTACACTCGAGCCCACCTTGATAAACAACATCCTAGCTACCCTGATAAATTGGTGCCCAAGATTAGGGAGCCTAGCCTGCAGTGTGTGATACTGAAATTTCAAATGATATTATTAATAGATTAAGAAAATATAATATCACGTCAACCTTGGTAGTTTGCATCCTATATTTAACTTTAAAATTAACAAAGTTGTTAGTGTCCATAATTTGTTATAAACCCTTTAAAGAAAGAACATAAAAAATAATGTGAAACAAAGTTCCAATATATAAATCTACCATTGGAGTAAGACTATATACAATTTAACAAAAGTAAGAATCGCATGGGTACTTAATAAATAAAATATCTCAGTATAATGAAGAATTGATCATATTATATTGATAAAAGCATTGGAATGTCCAATGTTCAAATCTCCATCATTCAATAGTAAAACATGTTTATGATGTTGATATTCAAAACATAGTAAAACAGGTTTATGATGTTGATATTCAAAACTTTTGAAAATTTTATTAAAAGTAAAAAATTTATTTTTTAAACAAGGACAGCAAATTTTAAAACAACCAAAGTCAAAGAAAAGTTAATGAAAATATTCTTATTACAAATCATGATTTTTTACTATTTATTCATGATGGTATGTGTCCTTTCTTAATAGTTACAACTTCCTTTTACTGAAAAGTGATGTTGTATGAATTTGTCTTTTCCTTTGTTTATAGAGTTGGTTTAACACATTGCAAAAACTGTAATATTGAGTTGCTTAAATAGAAATGGAAGCTAAAGAATTTATCTTCATGTCAAAATTTGAATATTATAATTTTTAATATTAAAATTAGAGTTTTTTTAGTTGAATTTTGCTGAGTTAAAGAAATCTAGCTTAGTGTAAAATTAGATGATTCCCATTATTAATGTGAACAAAATATCAACATAGGAATAAGAATATACTATAACATTAATTAAATAACATCTTAAAAAATAACTTCTAACACATGACATTAAAATTACTAATAATATTAATATTGTATTAATTACAAATAATATTAATATTAATAATACAATAAGTAAGAATGATATTACACTAAATTTAAGATCTTTATCCAAAAACTTTCAAATTAACAAAAACATTTAAGATATATATGTAATCTTTAATTTAATGTATAATATTTTATAAAACCAAAATATTATGAAACAAAATCTCAACATCAACATTGAATATTTATGATGTATATTAATGGCTTGTAATGCAAGGTGGTGTTATATGCTCTATCTTTCCTTTATCCATGGTTTATGATGGTATATAGGAAGAAAATGATGCAAGGTAGTGTTACATGGCTTTCTCTTCTGTTTTAATATCTATGGGTTTTTTCCTGGTGAAAGGTGGTGTCACATGGTTTTGTCTTCTCCTTTATCCATGGTTTTTTTTCATGGTGCAAGGTGGTGTCACATGGATTTTATTTAGGTTCATGAAAAGGAATATATATTTTAAAGGACGAAAATATAACCCTCTCTTCTCCTTTATCTATGGTTGTGCCCTCCCCTTTATATATGGTTTATGATGATATATAATCATTAAATTATATATAGTGCAGGGTGGTGCCACATGGTGGTGTCCTCTCTTTCATGTACGGGGTTGGTTGTGATACAACCCATATCTATAAATTTGGTTTTGATGCAACCTTTATAAGTACCTAAGTGACATAGGTTCATGAAAAGGAATGCATTGTTTTGTACCTTGCAAGATCATATATTATTAACCAATTTTTAAATTTAATTTTAGATCATATATTATTATTATTGTGGATGTATGATTGATCAATATTCTCAAGGCTATGAACCATGTGAAAAAAAATTGCAAATATTTTAATAATAAAAAATATTAAATTTTGAAAATAAATTATTAATATTTTCCTTAAAAGTGAAAACACAAATTTTTTAAAGCAATTTATGCCTGAATGGTAAAAGAAAAAGAGGAAAATAATGTTTAAACTATGAAAAAAAATCCTTTTGCAAATCTAATTGGAATCTTCTAAGTTTACTTTATATTGTTGGAGGAAGAAAAGGATTTTACTTGACAACTTAGATGTTAATTGTAAATTTTTTTTTAGTTTTAAAAATACATTGTAATTTTATTATAATAGAATAAAATTACATTTCAAAGATGGTTTATTGCATTTCATAAACATTTTCAAAGCTTTGTGGTTGATTTCTCTCTATTAGAAAATCCTACTCTAAAACCATATAAAATACATAATCAAACTAACCAAAATTACATCACATGAACTTCTGAAAGGAGAAAAGGAGAAGAGATATGAAATCCATATGTATTAATAACAAAATCCTTAGTTTATCATAAAATGTTTTTCTTGAACATACTTTCGAAAAGATTTTAAATAAAAATGTACAACATTAATAAAAAATAAACAACTTTTCCTAATATCCAATTAGATCGAGTATGATTATATTCTAAAATGTTATCATGTGTGTTCTTGTATGATCTAGTCTCATTAGGCCAATCCGACACCGTCTTTTGATATTCCATCAACAATTTGTGTAATACCCACATTTTGACCCATAGAATATATTGACTTTATATGTGAATATTATGTATATGCGATGTATGATTCCTAGTGTGGAGCTCAAGGCCAAGGCCTCATTACTAATTCTCGACTTTTAAAATGCAATTATTTTATATTTTGCGATCCATGTGCTAGTGAGCCATGGGAAATTGTAAAAAAAACATGTAAATATTTTTAATGCAAATAAAAAGTCCAATAGTTGGCTATGGAAGCAACTAAAATGAGGGGGTTGTGAGTATCCACTAGGGAGAGGTGAGAGATTGTCAGATTTAATCCACTGCTATTAAATGTCATCTTGAGAACCCATCTTGACTAGATATGCTGATATTTAATTCTATTTTAAGAAGGTAACCAAGAAATCAACTCATGAAATTAATGGAGCATGGACAAAACTCAAAAATTTGTATAGCTAAGTATGGGTTCAGATTACTTGATCCAGAAGTAAAGTTTCCTCATGAGAATTCGTTTTCCATGTGGAACTTCTAGACATCAATTCTTAGCATGCTTTGCATTCGCAACAATGAAAATTGCAGAAATCACACCCAAGAAAGAAGCCACGTCTTAGACTGTAAAAAACGCCTAGAAATTCATGTGAGCAACGAATTCCATTGGGGAATCCATAGGCATAAACCCTGGACCAAAATTGAGAGTGCCAAAAGCTCAAAAAATCATAGGAAGACCCAGATTTGAAATACTGATAGTTGAATTTTGTGATTGAGAGGCATATTGCCAAAAATCGGGAAAATCTAAGAGTGGATTGAAGTGGGAGAGAGATCAAAGGTCAGAATTGCTTGATAAAACCAATGAATGAAATAATTTTTGAAGGTTTAGAATCTTGTACCTTTATATGCCCACCTTGAAGAGCACGGGAGGGAAGGAGCACCTGAGGGACTGTGTAACAAATAAGGGGGGCTTCCTTGTGTTGGGTGTGGTAGGTAATGTGGGTGTAAAGACTATCTGAAACCAAAGTGAGGTTATTGTAGCTCTGTGGTTGATCTCATTGGCTTATCTTTCTCTTTCCATGCCTCCCTGCATGCTTGACAAACCTAGTTGTGTGTTGGCTTAGCATGAGTGTGTGTGCCCCTGGCTGTGAGTGAGCCTAAGTAGTCCCTCCTTACTGGATACATAGCCCCATCTCGGGGGTTCTCTCTCAACTGAAATACTATAGGCTGGACGAAGACCTATGGCAATGTGGAACGTTTCCCTTCCATAGCCAGTTGCTTAGGCAATCACAATTAAAAGATAAGTGTTTATTGCTATTTATGTTTAATAGGAATTTCCCAGTTATGAATGACTACTTGTTTATGTTGAATTGAATGAGATGACCTATCTTGAATGATTCAATTAGATGCTTGTGCGTAGAATGAGAATTAGTTTATCTATGTGCATGATTTTACTGTTATGCATGTGATGCGCATGTTGGTGTATGGAAAATGTGTGTAGATGGATTTATTTCCAATGTGTTTATATTTATGAATTTGCATGCATATTTAAATGCTTATGAATTTTTAATTCAGTCACGGATGAGAGATTTAGCACCCCATATATCACTCATGTTTCCCTTCACTATTCGGATTGACGGGACGGGACATCAGTTCACTCTGATACCCAATGTTACACTAGCCTTAAAACAGACTAATTGTAATATTAAAATTTATTATTTTAATATATATGCATGATTTTAACACAAGAACAACAATGACAAATGCATAATAAACATAATTACTCTAGCAGAGGCATGGAGTAATCTATAAGACACTCATTCAAAAATATTCATGCAAAATAGTTTTATGTACATTTGCCAAAATATGTATTAGCAATATCTTATTGCACAGTAAGAAACTATGAAGTAATGTGAAGTGGGGTTTCCATATTTAATGAGGAAAACATTTATCGTTCATTCTAATGCATGAAATATAAATTACATATTATTTGTGGTTTCAACCTATGGAAATTTTCATGCAAACCCTATGGTTCTGAAACTTGTAAATTAAAAACAAAAACCACCCATTAATTGGCCCATGGTATTTGTAAAATAATCAAGGTTGAACTTAGACTTCGAAGTAAGCATTTGAACTCTTTTAAATTAGCAAATTCAGCCTGTTTTTTTCAAAACAACAATACCACTCATTGCAAGGCACCAAAAAAATGCCTTAGCACTTAGTTTTTTCTGCAATTTACTTTTTAAGAAAGAATTAGGTAATAGTCATTTACTGCGCAGTAAGAACTTTGCATTAAAGAAATAATTTGAATCATTAATTCTAACATTTCTTTTATTACTTTAAGAACTACTTTATTCCAACTATTTGGAAAGGTAAGAGTTTAAACCTTTTTTAAACGATTTGCAAAAACATTAACATTTCATTTAACTTAGGAGTTGTGCATTAAGAACTGCTCAATAAATCTCTAATTTAAGGATTACATAATAAAATTCACAAAATTAGAGCAAAGGCGTTTATAAAAATTTATATTGACATGACTTAAGTTATTTGAGTACCATATTATTAAGACAATGATAAACAATACTTCGACATTTTGTCATGAGTTGTGACACAGTGGTATAAGAACCCTGTATAAAGGCACTTTTCAAAAATGCATAAATGGAACAAAGGAAAAGAAGACCTAAGAACCTTGTGAATAATTCCATGAGATTAATTCTATTCAAAATAACATTTTATTTATGCGTGTTTGCACATATTACTAAAATGTCTAATAAATATCTCTATGATGCACATTATTTGCAATTCATAAGCTTTGAACAATAGTAGAAAAGGGTAGCAGGCGGAGGAAAATAATCTCCAAAAGAAAATGGTAATAATGAATGATTCTCAAGATCCCTATGAACATGACAAAAATGTCTTAGGATAAAATGCGAGAGGGAAATGCTAAGACATAATCAAATGGGATAAGAGAGCAAATCACTCCTCAAAATTTCATTGAAACCATGATAAGTTTCAATGAAATATTGATCAAGGCTCAGGAAGAGCAGAACCAAATCAATGTTATTATTTTGCAGAGCCTCACTGTTATGTAGCAGAGGATTAACCTCGATTCCAATCCAAGCAATGTGGGCCAAGAAGGAATAAATCCATATAGCCACTCTAGAGGCCTTTCTAGGAAGAGGACACTGATTCCAAGGAATGGAGGCAAGGAACATAGGGCGTTCTCATCAAGATCTTCTTCTAAATAGTGCTCTTCCTCAAGGCTCTCAAAGTATCCCAAAGCGCACTTCCAACAAATTTGAAAGAAGAATGAATTTTAAAGGGATTCCTCAAGGGGATTAATTTACAAAGGCAAGGCTTCCCACATTTGATGGAGAAAGTAAGACAGATCAAGAAGCATAAACATCGCTTCTTGGGATGAAGAAGTATTTTAGAATTCATGATTAGTCGAGAAATAAAAAGGCCAAAATTTCCATTTACAATCTAAATAGTCGAGCTTCAAGTTGGTGGGAGCACCTCATGCAAGTAAAAGGAATCAAGGAAAGAAGGATCACCTGGGAGCGATTTCAGAAGTATTTCGAGGAAAAATACGTATCTGTTAGGTATAATGATAGTAAGAGGAAGGAGTTTAATGAACTAAAATTGGGACCACAATATATGGAAGAACATATCCACAAGTTTTTTGAATTGTTGAGGTATGTAGATTACATCATAGATGAAATAATAAAAATCCAATGCTTCCTTGGAAGTCTACCCCAAAATTTTAGAGATAGGGTTGATTTTGATAATCCACCGACACTCGATGGATCCTTTAGGATAGAAATCCATTGCTATGAGAAGAGAAAAGGAAACTCATAGGTTTATCCAGCATGGAATGGAAATTCAAAATGAGTATTTGACCAAAGGAAAAGTGGATTCAAGTTTCTATTTAAAAATCATCCAAGAGATTTCCAACAAGGCCAGCAAGTACAATGTAATATCTGTATCTGAGTATTCTTGAAAGCTATCTCAATTGAATAGTCTAGTAGAAAATAGTTCTATGTTGGATAATTATATAAGAGTAAGTATGAAGATGAAGATGATTTACATGAGAAATGATGCTTTGTATAAATACCCATGCAGGGGTTGCCTTGGCAATGAGACACCACCTTTTATAAAGTGCCTCTTCATTTAAA
>LPNX010729978.1:244136-259921 GCA_001517045.1 Pseudotsuga menziesii | reverse complement strand
TATATATATATATATATATATATATATATATATCCCCTTAAGGGAAGATTTGTCCTCAAAGCTTTATTGAAGACAAGGATTACATCTGATTTCTTGTCCGTAATGACATCTTCTTGATATTTGTGTTAGTAACTACAACACACAACGAAATGAAACGATACATGTTACAAATTCCCAAGAAAAATTGACGCATTGTTTGTGAAGTTTTCCATCCGAGATCTATCTTCATTGGAGTTGTTTGTTGATCACTTTGTTGGATGGAATTTCTCGTTTTTTATTTAGCTTGTTCATTTTGTGTTCTTTCTCTTCGAAAATCATAACTCCTCTGTTTATGTTCATTTTGACCTTGCCGTTGGTCAAAATGATTTTTATGGTTTGGGTGTCGATAAGGAGTTTTTGTTGTTTTTTTTTTACTAGAGTGGCTTCTTGTTATTTGACTTGAATTTGATTTCCTAAGAGTTTGGAAGCTTCCTTATGGATTTTCTCTAAATTGTTCTCTAAAAGAGTGTTATTACTCTGAATCTTTTCGAACCTTTCTACTTGCAGATTTTTGTCCTATTTCAACTCTTTGATTTTCTCTTCTGGTTCTTGATTAAGATTTCTCAGGCGATGATTTTCTTATTGCTTCTCTATAATTTTTCCTGCAAAGTCTTCATTAACTTGTTCTAAATTCCGAATTCTTTTTAACATCTTGATATTTGTAACTAACGTCTTGTTATGATTCTTTAGTCGAAATACTTCTTCAGTCTTGCTTGTTGATGTATTCTTGCTTTTTGTAATTTCCAACTTGTGTGCCCTTCTAATGTTGTTGTATTTCTATTGGATTTCTTTCATCTATTGTTGATGTTGACATATCTCGGATTCTTGAATTTCCAACATTATTTGTACTTTCACAAATTCTTCATCTTTGTCGTTCAGGAGCACGTTCAAACGTGTCATTTCTTCATTTACGTTATTGTCATCAACCTCCTTCTTGATACCTTGGTTTTGTGATTTTTTATTAAGACACTTTAACTCCTCAATTCACACGAACAAATCTTCTATTTGTTTTTCTTGGTCCAAATATCTCGTCTTTAAACTCTTTTTGAAGATTTTGTAAGTTGATTACCATTTGTAATCTTATATTTTCATTTTGACAACAAACTAATTCATCTTCTAATTTTTGTATATGAATATATGAATCATAAGCCATGGTTACAAATGGACATGTATTCTTATGAAAATGTTGGATTATCCTTAATTATGGTGCTTCATCGACAATTTGGTCTTCAAATTTTTCGACGGTAAATGGTCCCCCTTTTACTTGGCTCTTTTGTCAATAATTTGTCTTTGACTCCTTTGAGAAGAGGTAGAACGAAGGGCATAATAACCCCTAATGTAGTTCCCGTGGAATGAATTATTATTTTAACTTTGACTTCTTCTCTTCTTAAAACTTCTATGTGGATTGTGTGTAGATTAGGTGGTTGTGAAGAAAGAATTTACTCTCCCCACCCAAGTTCAAATATTAGGGATTAAATTTTTAAAAACTTAAATATTAACCCTTGGGACTCACCCTTATAATATATTTTCTTAAATGGACTTGTAAGGAACTTTAATATTTGTCAATCTAAAAATACAATTGATCCTTCACTCTATAATTTAATTATTTTTCCCTTATCATAAAACCCGTTTCTATTAATGCAATGGTTTAAAAAAAAAACAAGTGTGGTTTCATAATACAATGGGTTGTTGTTTTTTCTCCCTTTTATTCTTCTTCTTTTCACGTTTTTTATTCTATGACTTGTTTATAAAACCACGTGTGGTTTTTATAAACCTTGTGTTGTTTTTTTCTCCTTCTTCTTCATTTTATTGTTTTACCTCTTCTATTTTCCTTCTTGGTCAAAGATACAATTTTAGGGAAACCCTAGGATAATGATTACAAACCAAATTACACAAGGTGTAAATAATGGCCAAGGGTCGTGTCACTCTGATAACAATGTAATATATGTATCTGGATATTCTCGAAAACTATCTCAATTGAATAGTCCAATAGAAAATAGTTCCATGTTGGATAATTATATAATAGTAAATATGAATATGAATGATGATTTACACGAGAAATAATGCTTGTATAAATACCCATGCAAGGGTTGCCATGGTGATGAGATGTCACCTTTCATAAGGTGCCTCTTCATTTACATTTTCATTTAATTATTTAATTAATTTATCAATATTATTAATATATATATATATATATATATTGTTCATTACACACAAAGTGGAATTAAGCCAACAATAGCAATAGGAAAAGGTCTAAAAGAACCACAGTGTTAGGGGTGTGGAAAGAACCACATGCTTAGAGACTATCCACATCATAAAGAGAACCCTCAAGGCTTGCATAACTTAGAAAAAGTAGTCACCATAGAGAATATGGCAAGAGCTACTCCCAAAATTTATGCAGTGTTGGACAATCATCGGGAAAACCATCATTCAACAATACCAAAAGTGGAAGGTAAGATTTATAAGTAATCTATTTCTGTTTTGATTGACCTAGAATCTACTCATAGTTATGTATCTCCAAAAGTGGTTGAAATTTGTTTTCTTGGAAAAATAAATCATAATAAGTCCTGGTTAGTTCAATTAGCCACAAGAACAAAAATGAAAGTGACTGAAGTAGTGATCGAATGCCCCATAGAGTTGAATGGAATTCTCACAAAAGTAAATTTAAATGTCCTACCATTAGGATCCTATGATGCTCTTATTAGCATAGACTGTTTGGAAAATCATACAGCCAAGGTAGATTGCTATGAAAAAGTTCTTGAATGCATTGAAGAAGAGGGAAGGTCGAGATTGGTAAAAGGAATTCCCAAGCAAGTTTCAGTAAGGCATATTTCAACTTTATAGTTAAGGATGTTTTATAAGAAAGGGTGTCAATAATATGCATCCTATATATATACGATTCCTTAGAGAACAAAGGCCCAAAGATAGAATATTATCAGTTCTTAGAAGAGTTCAAACTTTGTGTTTCCATATGGAGTGTCGAGACTACCACCAAACAGGGACATTGATTTTACCATCGATCTTGTTCCAAGGGTAGCTCCAGTTTCTAAAGATCCTTATAGAATGAGCACATCGAAATTGGTAGAGTTAAAGATGCAACTACAGGAGTTAATGAACAAGAAGTATATAAGACCAAGTGTGTCTCCATAGGGAGTATATGTGTTATTTTTCAAAAAGAAAGATGAGACTTTAAGGTTGTGTATTGATTACAAGCAATTAAATAAAGCGACAGTCAAGAATAAGTACCCATTTCCCATAATTGATTATTTGTTTGATCAAATGAAGGAAGCCAAAGCATTTTAAAAAATTGACTTGAGGTTTGGTTATCATCAAGTGAGAATAAAGGAAGAATACATTCACAAGACAACTTTTCGGACAAGATATAGCCATTATGAGTTCATGGTGGTGCCATTTGGACTTGCCAATGCACCCGCCAAATTCATGTGCCTCATGAATAGTGTTCTTAGAAAGTATTTGGATAAGTTTGTGTTGGTGTTCTTGGATGACATTCTTGTTTATTTAAAGAATGAAGAAGATCATGAGGAACATTTAAGAATGTTATTACAAGTTTTTAGAGAGCACCAATTGTATGAAAAGATAAGCAAGTGTGAATTTTATCAAAGAAGGGTATAGTATTTGAGTCCTGCCATTTCAGAAGAAGGAATTGCAGTGGACCATAAAATATTGAAGCCATAATAGATTGGTCTACTCCAAAGAGTGTTACAGATGTTAGATCTTTTATGGGTCTTGCAGGATACTATGGAAGGTTCACTAAGTATTCTCCAAGATTGTTCATCTGATTACATCGCTGCAAAGGAAGAATGTAAAGTTTGTATGATTTGAAAAATGTGAAGAAAGACTCCAGTTGTTAAATAAGTTACTTACTAGTGCTCTTGTCTTAAAGATTGCAAATCCAAAGAAGGATTTTGTAGTATGCATGGATGCTTGCATTAAAGGATTAGGTGGTATGCTTATGCAAGAATTCTTTGCGATTTTATATGAGTCAAGGAAATTAAAAGAGCATGAAAGGAATTATGCAACTCGGGATTTAGAATTAGCGGACATAGTACATGCTCTCAATATGTGGAGACATTATTTGTTGGGAAGAAGATTCGAGCTTAGGATGGATCACAAGCTTAATGTATTTGTTTGATCAGCAAAGATAAATGATAAGAAAGCTTGATGGTTGGAATTTCTATGTGAATTTGACTTTGAAACAAGCATGTAAAAGAGAAGGAGAATAAGGTTGTAGATGCCCCTAGCAAAAAAATGCATATAGCAGCATTAAGTGTATTCAAATCAGATTTGAGAGCAAGAGTTCTTGAAGCCCAAAATAACGATGAAACTTGCCCTCAAGTAAAAGAGAAATAGCAACAAGGAAAATTAGATGAAAACTATGAAGGATACCAACTCGAAGAAGATAGTCCTCTTGTTTTTAAAGTCAGATTGTACATTATGAATGTGTAGATTTGAAGAAGGCGGTAATGGATGAAATTCATCAAATTCCATACTCTAGACATATAGGATATCAAAAGACAATAACAACTGCAAGAAAGCAATACATTTGGCATGGAATGAAGAAGGATATAGCAGAATACATTTCTCGAAGTCAAAAGTTCTAATAAGTTAAGGCGAAACATCAACATCCAATAGGACTATTGCAATCTTTACCCATTCTATAATGGAAGTGGGAAGTAATTTATATGGATTTTATAACAAGTTTTCCGATGACAGTAATGAAGAATAAGTCAATTATGGTTGTGGTGTACAATCTATCAAAGGCATCCCATTTTATTCTAGTCAAGTCCACTCATAAAGCAAGTGACATAGCATATATTTTCATGAAGGAAATATTCAGATTGCATGAATTAACTAAGGCATCAGTTTCATATCGAGATGCAAAGTTCACTTCCAAATTTTGGAAAGGGTTATTTTAGATGTTGGGAAATCAGTTGAATTTTAGTATAGCATATCATCCTCAAACAAATGGTAAGATCGAGAGGGTAAAACAAGTTCTTGAAGATTTGTTGAGAATGTATGTGATGGATAAACCATCCAAGTTATGCCAAATTCACAAAATTGATCCTTGATGATGAATGATTTCAAGTGCAAAAGTATCCTTGGGAAAATGTGTGATGATACAAAACTCATTGACTCTCCTCCTCCTCGATGTAATTTGCAAATGACCAAAAACAAAGTGAAAATCGGCTTTCTAAATCCCCATTTCCAGTGGGCCAATTTTTTCCATCGACTTGGTAATTTCTCAACAAAAAAATTGGGATAAAAACTCAGCCAATTTTTTAACGAAAATCGAGCTTCACTTAACCTCACAATTTCTTGGAACATCGTTGATTATCAACGATGCGTGCAACATTATCGAGAATTGAACATTTTATATCACTTCCTTCTTTGTCATGTGGACAAGAATAATAAACCCGTCAAGGATTTGTGTGACCTTGACTAGGGCCTTACTGAGGAAATAATCCAGCTAAGAAGTACTCAAGGTACTTTGAAAGATTCCATCTAAAAAGAATTGCTTATTTTGACCTTGTTGAGAGCTCAACATATCATACAGATGAGCTACATAAATGAAATAACAATCTCTTGAAGACCTTATAAATGACTATTGTAATAAGCAAGAGCCACTTGGTACTTTGGAAGAAGAGGTTAAATGTCTTTTTCAATAACAAATTGATAATGATGATGCTTCTCAAGATGTTCCAGATGGGATTATCAAACTCTGTATATGGTTGTTCTAATATAGCCTAAAATGAAACCCTTGAAAGCAAAGACTTGGATATGGTGAGACTCCCATGCCAAATGGATGTCATTCTACCATTTATTCGCATAAAAGTTATTATGACCCAATATTGTTTTGTTTATTTTCAAAAGACATTCTGTTGAGTGAAGGGAGCACAACTTACATCCATTATGATGATATGCTTGAGTTGGAGACGTGATAGTTATGTTGATTTGCAAGGACACGTGCACCTTTGGTTGAGCATGAATCACATCTTGCACCTTCTATTCAGTAAGAATATTACTTTTTCCTTATCGACATCATCATCAAAGAGACATGAGGAGTACATCTGAGAGTCAAAATTCTTGGGATGGTGGCAACAATGCTTACAAATCTTTGCAAAAGAGATGTAAGGGGCATAATTTTAGCCCAACGTCAACTACCAGAATTGATTATGCTTGTATTGATGATTAGCCATGGAAACATTTGAACAAGTTCTTGAGGACTTCATACAAATGTATATCATCAACGATACACTCATACAATTCTCCTCTGTATTCATGTTTATTTATTGATTGCTTGACTACTAACACAATATGTGTTCCACTACTTTGTCAAATAATGTTAATGGCATGTTTAAATGTTATGCATATGGGACAACTTTTATTGGAGGCCTTGTATGTGAGACGTATTCATTGTTGTAATCCCTCAAGATGTGCTGAAGGGGTAATAATGTTGAGCTTTTTAAGATGTATAAACCCAATGTGATGTTGATTAAAACCGACTGATGGTTCCCACTCATCAACACAAATCAACAGTTGTTTGATGATAACATGGTAAGGGAATTTGGAGAAGAGGATGAAGGTCTAGGCATTGCAACAAATCAATGATAATTTGAGGAACTAGTTTTTATCCATGTCAAGAATCTGAAAGAGATTTTGAACACAGAATCTACGTTTATTTTGTTTTCAATTTTTTACTATTCTCGACAATGTTGAATTTGGTTATGGTTGATGCCCTTGTTGCGTTCTTTGGGAGTTTTTATTATTGCGGCTTCCATGGTTGATAGTGCTATGATTTTGGATATTATTCTTGATATCACTTTTTGGAATAATTGTTCTAACTATTTGTGCATAGGCTATCATTGCTTCACCTTTCTTTGTTGAGATGTTTGGGAGGTTTAAGTTTTACAGAACTCTCCATTGTAATCCTTGTTCCATGTGTTCAGTTCACTATGTTTCGAACAGGATAGGATGGAGGTGTTTCGGAGGTAACTATTATGGACAGTTATTGTACCTCATCATGGACAGTTATTTTATTTGTCAATATTCCTAACCCAGATGTGTAAGGAGGCAAGGATGGGAAATGTGATATCTCTACAGTGTTATTCAAGACACATTGCTATAACGAAGTTTGTTGTAGGAAATTGTCCTTGAGGGGTGGTGCTGAGATAATGCCACCTTGTTAGTTCATCCAAGCTATGTTCAAGGGGAGATGTGATAATATTAAATGTAAACCCAATTTGAGGAGTCGATTGGAAGATCGGAGCCGCTTAATCACTCCATTTATGACTAACCACTTTAAAGTTATCGTGATTCCATCCTTTGGGGTTTAGGGTTAAACCCTAAACCTATTTATTCATGAGGTTAGAGCCTCATTGATACTCATAATACACAGGTTGCATTGTGCTCTTTGGGATCTTCTTATAAAGATGTGCTTCATTCTTAATTGCTGATTCTGCACACCACCATTACACTTGGATATTTTGGGCTTATCATGAAATCCTTACAAAACATTCTTGATCATTTATAATTGGATCCACGAAGTTGATTATTTAAAAAAAAATTAAGTTTCGGTGTTGGATTATTGAAGAATATAATATTCCTGATAATCTTCAACATAAATGTTCAGTAATAAATAAATACTTCATTTAATTTTGGAAGTACATTATTTTCAAAATAAATCTCATGTGCACATGTTTTTTTGGAATATTTATTTACCATAGCAGCTTGGCATCATTGGGTGTTCATACAACAGAGTTTTACATTTTTAAATTGGCCAGTAAGAGGTGTCCACAAGATTTGAAACCAGATCTATTTATGGCTAGCACCCCAAACTCACCATTCATCTAAGAGGCCATGGGAAATCTCTTGTGCACCATAATGGCCAATCTATGATACCATGACAAATTATTCATCTTTAGCCCTATTGTCCTCCAATACTCATGTAAATGCATACCTACATAAATATTTAATTTTATATTTACCTTTCCTCTTATAGTCTGATTTTTCTTTGTATGTTTACAGAAAGATCACAGCTAAATACTTGCATCAGAATAAAAAAATGAGCTATATAAATTGACGGCAGCAATCTCTCAAAGTAAGAAGAAATGCATCGCAACACTATATCAGAGCTTGAAGAAATATATGATGGAAAAATCCTAAACTTCAAATGTTGAGGCACAATACATAGGACTTGAATCAAAATTTTACCTTACTTAACATAACTTGTATCAAAAGATGTCCATAGCATTTCATTTTAAACTAAGATCCTTATACGAGCTTACTGAGGCTAAACCAAACCACAGGCAAATTAAATAAGCGGCCTTCTTGTTCAGCCCAGGTTCCCACAGTGCCATCTGTTCTGCTTAACTTCTGATTTATTAGAATTGTCTAATCAGTGAAACAGGACTCATTTTACTTGATTGAGTACTCGCGAGCATGGCTTGCGATCTTGGCAAAGCTGAGTCAACACTTTTGAGCAAACTTGCTCCAACTTGGGTATTTTGGTCAAACTTGGTGAGTTATTGTGGAGTTTTGCTGTTGCTTGATTTTTTTTGAGTTCATATTTCTATATTTTTTAATAAGCTCAGTTATTGAAGTTTTTGCCCGGTTCCCAAGATGACTTTCCATTCTGGTTTGCCAGATTGTTGAGTCCAAATTGTGCGACCTATATATATATATATATATCCATGGCATATAAAATTATTTTCCATTAAAGCATGGCAGTTGTACTATACAACAGAATGATGGATTGGCTTTCAAATTCCAGACATCCATCAAAATAACAAAAAATCAATAGACTGCTCCATCCCTCATCTCTTTAACAAAAACATTCTTAATTTCTTCCTAGTGATACTTGAAAACAGTGGTAATGTACAAATGAAATTACTAGTCACTACATATCCAGAATAAACATGGGAGGACTGCAACGAAGTCCTTGCTTTGTTACATTTATATACAGAGAGAGCTGTTCCAGGACAAAGTAGATCAAGGGTTCTCTTACTACAAAGAGTATAACAGATATCTGGTTATATTGGTAATGTTTTTGAAGAAAATCGATTTAAAGGGAGTTAAGGAATATACAGAAACTTGTACCTCATTAGCTCTACAACTGATTGTGGGAATTTTTTCACAGAATTACTGTTGAGTAATTCGATCTAGATGTTCTTCACCACAATTAAGCACCTACCGCATCATGTCTTCAACTAGTAACACAGAAACTGCTTGAAGCAGGTCAGAAACTGGATCATCTTCACCAATCTTTTTACTGCAGAGCCATATGCAATTTGATCAAAATACTTCAAGGGCTTTCTCACCAGTGACATCTATCAAGTCTCTAGAAGGAACATCAGTCTGTGTAGTAATATACTGTGACATAAGCCCATGTTTCTTTGTGGCTGTGTTACTTTCAAGATTCCCAATTATACTATAACCATTATCATAAGAAGCTCCACTAGTAAAGCTACTAGTTCCTTCCTGCTCAGTGTGAGAACTCTGAAGCTTCTCACCCAACTCTCTATGGCATTGCTCATCTATGCCTTCGAAATTCTGAAAAATCCTTACCTACAATACAGCGACACACGAGCGAGAGTGCGAAGATCAGAAAATCAGAAACATCACTATCACAAGCTCTTTGACGGCTAAATCTGGACTGTCTGCACATTATTGTTAAAAAAAATTCCTTGGCCGTTGCAGCAAAAATACTAACCATTGGACCTAACAAGCCCTCAAATTTAAGCATGAAACAACATAAACAGCCTCAGTAAAACATATTTGGATCCATATATAGCATAAGATCCTTCAGGAATCTAAAATCTATGGTGTTCAGAAATAGATTTTGAATTTTCACAACCACGAAGGAAAAGCCAATATCTGACTAGTCTTTGCACAAAAAGTTAAATATATAGGAAGCGTGTTAGGAAATGCCTCAAGACCATAATGACCAAAACAGAAGAAAATTTATACTCTGAAAACAAACATAATACCCGTTTTTGGAATTCAGTGAATTCTTCAGAACTCAGAGAACCATCACTGTTTGCATCTACTAGCTGCATCAGCTCCTCGGCATCTTCTTTATTAGCTCCAAGCTCCTCCATCATTTCTTTGAGCTCCTCCATACTAATCAAACCATCTTGGTTTTTATCAAATAACTTGAATATTCGACTCTTCGTATCATTGTGCATAGTAGATTCTTTAGAAGACCTCTTAGGAAGACCTTGAAAATGGAAAGCTGCAATATCAGCAGCAGCCATCATGATTGCCTTAAGTTGCTTAACCTGAGCAGAATCATAAAAACAGTAAATGTTCTAAATGTCCATCACCATTTCTCTATTAAATATGCAAAGAAACTAGAATCTCTTAGTCCCCACCAGTGTCCAGAACGGAAATAAATCTAAGGAAAAAAATTAATGCAAATAATGGTTGCAGATGTGTGCTTCTATAATGCATGACAACCGAAATGGTAAAATATGTAAAAGTAATGAACGAGAATGCTACTGTCATCTTGATTGGATATATAACCACCCTAAATAACCGATTTCAAAGAATTCAGGAAGACATTGTAGAATCCACTGTTTAATTGCCATCATGGCATGCTGTTTTAAATTCTAAATTTGAACTGCCATCATGCCATGCTGTTCTAAATTCTAAATTTGAACCAAGTGTCCTAAAGCTACTACAAACCCTATTAAGTCACAGAACAGCAGTCCATTGAGTTTACTGTTTTTTGGAGCCTGCAAACTACTAAATGAAGGAATCATGATTAGATGCATTGGCCACACAGTTGACACCTAAATAAATTACAAGGGCTTGACCAATGAGTGTAGAAAATGTATCAACATATAAATTATGTCCCAACTTAGAGAATCATATTCTTCCCTAGAGAAGGAGAAAAAAGTCATGTTACATATGGCAGAAAATCCTTTATGCTACAACTTGTACTCCATACGTGACTCAACATAAAGGGAAACTAAACAAAAAAGAGTCATATTTTAGCTCTTTTCATTATTTATTACGATGGCTTAAATAAGTTGCTAATTGACAGTTTTAGCTCCAGTTTTTGTTAGATTTTGATAGCAGTATAAGCAGGATCACTAAAAGAATGTCAAAGCACAGAAACAAAATCAATGTGGAGCTCGTTTAACCACGATGATAAAATAATCATCTCCCAACCATAGACAAAGCTATTTATCTCCCCCGAGCTCACACCTTCCAATCGAGACTGATGTACATCCAGATAGTAGTAGCAAAAACCCCAAGAAAAGACGAGAGAAACTTCTCCAAAGTGGAGAACCACAAAAATATTTCTCCTAGCTGCAATAGCGAACCTCTCTTAGCTAGAGCAAACTTGTCTTGTTGCCATGTGTTGAAATGAGGAAGGCGCCCTTCTATTTATACTTTATCTAGCTGGAAATTCTAATTTTTAAATGGGGCCGACTTGACTGCTTAACTAGAGCCGACTTGCTATTGTGCAACAATAAAATGTATTTTAATTTTATTCTTTCTTGGGCCAACCTATGAGGTGATGCCTCACACAGCGACTACATCAACACTCCCTCTTAGCCAAGGAGACATCATCAGTATTATCATACTGGAACACATCTGGATATTATCAGTACATCAAAGTTATCTCAATCATCTCTATATCATAAGGCAGGTCTTCCAACACATTCTCAGTCCGTCGAGAAGTGTTATCAAATCAATCTTCGTGCGTCACCTCAATCCAGTCATTGGAGAACATGCACTAGCTCCAAAACTTTGCCCAGTACATCGAGAAGTCATAAGTGCATCAACTCAACCCAGTTCGTTGGAACATACACAAAATCAACATGTTCCAGTTCAACCCAGTTCGTCAGGGAACATGCATGTACTCAACATGCTTCAACACAGTCGAAAGAGCTCACTAGGACTATCACCACTAGTGAGTCATCGCCACATCGTGGGCTACAACCTCATGATGACCACATGGGTTAACACCTCATAACATCCACAAGGACTACAATCATATGAGGGCTCACAAGGGCTATATTAGAGCTTGAATTGAAGTATATAAATAGAAGAGATGATCTATTTGCTAAAGGAATGGTTGGAAGTGTGGGAGTTCCCCTCCAAGCATAGTTGAAGACTAGGTTGCCAGGAAACTTGGGTACAAGTATGGGTACAGATACAGGTGCAGGGACAGGGACGCTACTTTTGGAAACAAGGGACTTGGGTATGTCGAGATACTATATATATATATATATATATATAATGAAATTTAAATAATTTTCAGTGTAGATATAAATTCATGTGCATCCATATGAATCCAAAACCTTATACAAAAATATGTAAAGTTTCTCATGCATATAGCAAGGGTTCATAAAACTAAAAAATTATCAAGTGCAATCCATATCTGACCCAAAATACATAAACAAAGAGGCTAAATGGAGTCCAAAAAACTAATTACATATAAAAATACTTGCATATATTGCGATCCTATTCATTAATAGCACCTTGTGCCTCCTCCTCTAGGCTCTATCCCTTGCCTCTACCTGGAATCTCGAAGTTGGTCCTCTAAGGACATTACTCATAACCCTACAATTTTGATAAAACTGACTAATCCAAGTGTTAAAACAAGGTAGAAAAAGCTTCCCATGCTTAATATGTGATTTTTCTTGAGTGAAGGGTACATTTTTGTTAAGGTCATGACAAAGGAGTTCAACAATAAGCACAACCAACATCAAGGTACATAGAGAGGTTGATGTGCTTGATTAAATTCCAATCCCATGCCCGCATACATGATAGAATCCAGTGTAAGTGTAGCATATGAAGTCCAATGAGAATGGAACCACTCTCAAACATCTTGAAACAACTAATGGTCGTGATAAAAATTTAAGTAAAAGGATAAAAAATGAAAGATAAAGAGAATGACACTTTTAATATTACCATTTAATATTATTGACTTTAATGTCACTTGTACAAAACTAGTTGGGATTGTACCAAACTAGTTCCTAGGCGTCCCCAAGCGTCACCAAAACAGGGGTACCCCAGACAAAACTGGTCCTTAGGCGTCCTTAGGCATCCCAAAACAGGGGTACCCCATCCCCTCTACAATCAACATCCCCTGGATCCATGACAAACGTCTCAGGTACTTCAGCCAAGTTTCAGGTATGGTAAGGTATGTGAGTACGAGATATCCAGCACATAGGTATGGGTATCCAATACAGGTACGTGCACCCTACCCCTGAGTACAGGTACCCATGCTACTTAGGTTGAAGATCTTTTGGGAGGAAGAAGTTAAGGAACAAGTTCAAAGTGAGGTTTGCCATCCCTTTTTTCTCTTTCATGGATGACTAGGATTTTGCAACGATCACCATTGTTTTTGCAGCTGAAATTATCTTTGAAGAAGGGAAAGCTTGCTCAAATAAGAGGACATTAGGGTTGAGATGAAATCCTCCAGAACTTTTAATTAAACCTTGGATAATTGAAGGAGTTTGTTGTTATAATTTTATGGTTAGGGCAGTTCACTTAATGTTTGAGGGTTTTTTTAGCTAAAGAAGATTAAGTGTGGCAAGTTACGGCTCTCTTGATCTTGTGATGAAACCGTATTTCAAGATATCATGTAGCGTTGGTTGTTCATTCAACAAGAAGGATGTCCTACCTTGCCTATGCTTTCATATGTGGCTATTCATTTATCGTTCATGGTTGCACACTATTGCTCAGTTGTAATTCCATGGTTGTGATGGCAAATCTTTTGTAAGGGCTTACATTTATTCTTGCATATTCAAAAAACCTATTTTGGACTGATTACGGTGCATCAGTGAATGGCTTAACTGCGTCTTCTCCATAATATTCAAACCCTCTTATTCTTTGATCTTGACTCCATTACCAAATTGGATAGGCACTGGTCTTGGTAGTCCAGAATCCAGCCTACCATTATTGCTAAAGAATATTATCAACTTCTTTTCTAGGGTTTACCCCCTTCCAAAGTGCCTCTAGGGTTGCACTTTGTTCAATGACTTGAATATATTTCAGTGTGTTGCCGCCTAATTAGCACCTCAGGTCACGTGGCAAAAATATTCAAGCCACTGGATGCAACCTTGGGGGCAAGTAAGAGTCAAGTGTTGTCACTTGATCTTGACTCCTCCGTCTAGGCTTACTCCTAGCGAAGCCAAGGGAGATGGTCCCCATAAAAATAATCTAAGGTTTTTAATCTATAAGAAAGGAAAACAACTATTCTAGGAGTTAAGATGAAATAACTTAAATTTAAACAACAGATTACAACAATATGAAATTTAAATAAACTACTTCAAAATATAACACTATTCATGACAAATAACTATTCTAGGAGTTAAGATGAAATAACTTAAATTTAAACAACAGATTACTGCAATATGAAATTGAAATAAACAACTTCAAAATATAACACTATTCATTATATTTGTAGATATTGATTTAATCATGAAAACAGTAAAGACCAGTGCCAATGAAAAGAGAACTCGTGTATAAGGGTTGTTGTTGTGGTCTCAATAAAAGTATTGCAGTTGTCTCAGTTGGTTAATTTTAAGATTATTAAATGAGTGGATCAGAGAGTGGGTTAATTGTTGATTGATTTTATTATTATGGTTATGTTCTAGATTATTAGGGGAAAGGGAATTCCAAATATACCCAAAGAATACAAGGAATATGTCCGGACTTGCTTAGAAGTGGTTCTCACATCACAATGTGGGCTAGATGGAGTCATGGGGTTGTGTTCAACACTACACCAACAAGGATGTAGCCTAACGAGTCCCCACGTCACTTTCTAACTGTCCCCGCTTCATTTGAAAACTTTTCCCATGACTTAGCAATATCAAAAAAGCGTCGAATTTTCGCTTGGGGATTAATTGGAAGATGAGACTAATTACTAGTCACTCAATTCCTTTTTTGATACAGGCAACTGGTCAGACAAAATTGCAATGATGTAGAGCATACGAGGATAAAACCCTTGTTAATTTTTAAGGATTTTATATAAAACATGTGTTGTTTAAAAATCTCAATACCGATACTCTCGTTTTCGGGAACACGGTCAGATTTGTTAATTTTAAAAGGAAGCAGAAATAAAATGAAAATTTAACTAAGAAAAAGAAAATAGCTACTCTAAAAGAAATCAAACCACAAAAAAAGAAATGACACGGTTCTCCCCTGGGGGGATGGAGTGTGGGTGCTTGGCTGCCCACTTGCTTTCAGTATGCTCACTTGCTTTCTTTATTACAATGAATTGATATACTTGTTGTCCTTTATAGACTAGGAGCAACAAGTTTACAAGTTTTGAGGCTTTAAGAATGCCTTTAGAAAAGGTAGAAGGAAGAAAGTCTTACGGATGGCTCAAATCTAGAAAATTTTTGCCAAGTGCCTCTCTACCTGTTCGTCAAATGCTACAAAACAACAAACAAAATTATGCCAAATGTGATAGATTGATCAATTAAAACATAAAAAATTTAGCATAATATTCAAGTACTTTCAAAAGATAAAATTTGAAGTTTTTAACAAGTACTTGCTTAAAGCTAGATCTATGAGAATGAGCCTTTTAAAATCATATCTAAAATTATAAATGCAAATGCAAATCAAATTAGTTTATGATATAATTATATGCACTAACATGATCAACAATACTAGAGTAACTAGTAACCAGAGAAGGAGAGGAATATCAAGCCCTTGAACTTGGGCTATGGAGTCTTCCATGTGGGAGTCGGAGGGATTATGTC
>LPNX010729978.1:193145-244036 GCA_001517045.1 Pseudotsuga menziesii | reverse complement strand
GAATTTCATGACACTACTTGAGGATTAAGAGGATAAAATAGTTTAAGCTATGAAATTAATCAATGATGTATTTTTTAACTTCATTTTTTTAATATATTTAAAAAAAAAAATTAATATATATTATTGCCGCTCCCAACCCTACGTTTCCTGCAAATTTGGGCGAAGCTTCTAGCTGTATCGGATACTCGTGTCTGCGTACCCAACGTACCCGCGTTCCAGAAACTTGTGCAACATAGGATTATGTTCTTCTTGATGTGCTTGAAAAGGTAGGAGAATCAAACTAGAACGCCTTCCTCTTCAAGCTAAGCAAGCTGCAATCCTTAAACACACTTGCACAAGAAAGATTAAAAAGCATCGAGGTCAACTACAAAAGAAGCTTAGAAAACATGCATTTAAACTAAAATACCATGTATCTCTAAGGTATCTTATCCAACTAAACAGTAAGATAATAGATAAGCAAATCTACTTCTCTTACCCTACTGAGGGATAGCTCTCCTTCCAAGGCCAATAGTTAATCCACTTAAACAAGATATAAGTATATGAAAAGTGCAAGGGTGACCCTGACACCTTCACTTCTACTCTTCGTCAAATGCTCCCTTCTAAACCTCACTTTGCATTCCTTACATTCGCCTCTGACAAATACACTTTCCTTTCATCCATTATTTGGGAGGTTGCCCTTAAAACTTATCCCCATTCAACTCCTCGCACCTCCCATTCCCCAAAATCTATGCCCCACCCCATGAACCAATGGTATGATGAAGACTATAAACACCTCCACACCCAACTTCGACATGCCTTCACCCATGGTCTCCCCTCATACCCCTACATTAAAGCCTCCCACCATCGACTCCTCTGCCACAAGAAACACCTCTTTATCTTGTTGAATTTTTACCTAGGAAGTGTTTGTTCACTCATGCCTTGGGGTGGACAAGAACACTTTAATATGTGGTCCCTGGCCTAATTTAAAAGGGTGAGAATGACTTTATTATAAAATAACATTTTTAATGTGACTTTGAGTTTATATTTTAAAAGTGACTTTGAGTATTAAATGTGGGTGTGCATTAAATTCTCATTTATTAATTAAAAGTAATTTTTAATGAGGAAATGAGACGAGCCCTAGATCTCATTTAGTTGGCTTTTAATCTAAGCCATTGATCTTAAAGGTGGAAGTTACTCAAACAAAAAGGGCTTGGGAAAGGAAAATGCAAATCATTATTCACTTTCACAAGAGAGAATTTTGAGAGAGGAGGAGCAAGAGAGATTCAGATAGTAAACCCTTGCTAAAATTTCCAAAAACTAGGAAGAGGAGAAGGGCACAAATTTCGAGGTGACCATACCAGCCAATATTATCGGAACCGGATTGGTCATCGAACCGGCGAAGCCCAAACTGTGAACCGGATCGAAACCGGCAAAAAACCGAGTAAAAAACTGGCTGACTAAAAAATACCTAAATATTCATATTTTGTAAAAACATATATATTCATGTGCATACATATGAATCCAAACCATTAATACAGAAATATGCAAAGTTTCTCATATATATAGCAAATATGGGTGCAAATATCCAAAATAGCACCTAGTGCAATACATCTCTGAGGTTCTGAACCAAAGTACATTAACAAAGAGGCTCCAAAGTACATCAGCAAAGTTTTATTTTCTGGTTTTTAAAAAGAAAATTAAGTTTCGTGAGTCCCCATACCCAGTTTGGAAAAAAATCTGGTTTTATGATTTTTTTTTGCTAACTGGACCAGCCAACCCTGTAAACCGGTCAAACCGGACGGTTTTGCCGGTTCCGGTCCGGTTCCGATAACACTGGTACCAGCATATTGGCACGAATTCCAAGGCGTCTATATTGCATTAATTGGAGCAAATCGTACAACACTAAATGCAAATCATACAGTCTGTACAACATAGATTTCGAGGTGAGAGGGCACGGTTTTCAAGGTGACATTACAGCACAAAAAATCGAGGAAAGTATAGCATTAATTGTCATCTATACAGCAAGCAGAAACATGCACAAAAATCTAGGTTTGTACAGTTGCACGTGTGAGGCCGTACAACACATTTTTCAAGGCAGCCATACAACAATTTTGTCAATGAGATATTGGCACATGTCTCGAGAAGGAAGATAAGTATTGTTGTTTTAATTTTGTAAAATTTGCCTAAAATAAAATCTCTCTGAAGAACAGGTTTTCCCTTCGAGGTTTTTCCTAGGTCAATTTGACCAAAAATCTGAATGTTTATTTTCATGTGTGTTGCTTGATTTAATAATTTATGAGTAAGAGCTTAGGGCTGTCATAAATTTTCAAAGTTCAAAAGTTGAAAAGAAATCTCATGTGTTTCATGCTTTCAGTAAAAATTTTAAATTTTCAATGTACATGCATGATGGGGTTTGGGCATTAAACCATATGCATCACTGAAATTGAAACCGGGTTGGGGTTCTCAAAATATTTCATGGTATCAAAGCTTGATTGAAGGCTGAAAATTACACGCAGGAATAAATTTCAGACTTGGAGAAATAAGGGAAAACAGGGTTGTTGAGAAGAACAGGTTCTTGAACTCTTTTGCAGTGATGGCTACCGGACTTAGGCTTGAAGACATATTGGATGGGGCAGTTAATTTTAGCCCATGGAAGGCTAGGATTGTACTGATATTGCGAAAGAATGAGCTATGGGAAATAGTTAATAATACTGTCGCTCATCCTGTCACTATTCCTACAATTGCAGCTGATAAGGCCGCCTTTGATAAACTGGACATTAAAGCAAAAAGAATCTTACTTGATTCCATTAAAGACCATATCATACCACACATTTCTGGGAAATACTATGCTCGTCAGATGTGGACCGCATTGACCAACCTTTACCGAAGTTCCAATGAAAATCGAAAAATGGTGTTAAGGGAGAAACTGAAGAGCATCAAGATGAACAAGGGGGAGAACATGGTCTCCTACCTTATCAGGATTACACAAGTTCAAGATGAGCTTGGAGCAGTGGGAGAGAGGATGTTGGAAGTAGAGTTGGTCCGTACAGCACTGAATGGCATGACAAAGCCATGGTTTGTTTTTGTTGAGTCTGTTGTTGCTCGTGAGCACATGCCTACATGGAATCGTCTTTCGGATGAGTTCATATAGAAGGAGACCCGCAGGGGATATGTACAGGGTAGTACATCTCACAGCAAGGAAAATGAGGAGAATGTGGCCTTAGCAGCAAAGGGGAAGAAGAAGAAGTTCAAGAAGGGTTCCAAGGGTGGAACCAAGTAATAGGATGGAGAGAAGAAGGACATGAGCAAAGTGAAATGCTTTGCTTATCAGAAGTTTGGAAATTATGCTAGAAAATACCCAAACAAGAAGAAGAAGAAGAAGAAGCAATAGACAGCAGCTTCAGCAGAGATTGATGAGTATGCTGCTAGATTTGAGAAAGAGCTTTCTCTCTTTGTTGGCGGTTGTGTAGAGAGAGCATCATCCATCACCAGCAGGGATTTTGAGGATCACATGGAGCATTATATGATCGTTGGGCATTCATTAAGTGCTTCTACTACTTCCTCCACTTTGTAATATCCCGAATTTTGGACCTAACACTTATAGGCATGTGCCAATTGTTTATGATGTTGACTTGATATTTTATTTTGATAGATTGGGTCGAAGATCCCACTGCATATGAACATGATGATTTGTTTTATATATTGGGCATAATCCAATTATTAATGATATATATATATATGTTTGTTTGTGTTGGGCGTGGACCCTGAAGCACATGATTGATGAGATATTTTGTGTTGAGCGGGAAGCTCTGGAGCACGAGAATGATTGATGATTTGTGTTGAGCGAGGATCTCTGGAGCACTTGAGTGATTGATGATTTGTGTTGAGCGAGAAGCTCTGGAACACTTGGAGTGATTGATGATTTATGTTGAGCGAGAAGCTCTAGATCACATGAGTACTTGCCTTTGTGTTGAGCGAAAAGCTCTGGAACACATGAAAAGATAATTGGAAGTGTTGGACATAAGCTCTAGAGCCTTCCATGTTGATGTTGAGCATAAGCTCTGGAGCATCGGATCCTTGGCCATTGTATCCCTAGGTGTATCATATAAGTACATCCTAGCATTATTGTTGAGCGAAGAGCTCTGGAATTGCACTAGGTTGTAACTCCCTGTTAAAGCGTTGAGTATGGGCTCTGGTAAGCGCTAGGGGTTACTGAAAAAAATTTAATAACTTCCGTGTGAAAACGATTCAAGAAAAATATTGATCTCATCATACTTATTTATAAGTGATTAAATGAAATTTTGAATTTCTGTATTCTCATCAAGTACTGAAGAACTACCACGTTATACGAGGGAAATCCAACATGCAAAGATGTTTAGAGTTGCCTAGCGTAGTAGACCTAAACCATCTACCTACTTGACCTTAATGAAGAAGTGTCATTAAGTCTAGGGATCATGGTATATGATGCCCAAAGACAAATGTTAACAAGTGTTATGTTATTATGCACTTTATACATGGTATGTATAAAGAATTAAATATATTTATAATATTAATGATGAAAGAAAGAAAGAAAAGATCCATCCATTATTATTTATTATGTAAAGATAATAAATAGTCCAAAACCTACAAAGTCTAATTAGGAACTAGTTGAAAGTTCCTAAGTTAAAATATTAATAATTACCCAAAGTAATTGAAAATGGTTAAATCAAGAAACCAAGGTTTCTTGATTTAACTGTCCCTTTGACTGAAAAGTCTATCTATAAAGACTCAAGCCAAGGAAAGGCTTGAGGTTCTGATCTATCATTAGAGGAGTCATTTTCTGCCTGTTTGCTCTCAAGTAATTCTTGGAGAACATTTTCCTGGAAGGAAAAAGGAGAACTAATCCAGATCTGATATACCAGATAGGAAACCCTACCTTAGGAGCTCTAAGCTACTTGCATGTTGGAGTCCAGCTCGAGGGGATCCGGATTAAAACCAGGAACGGTTCCGGGTCATGGTTGGGTGGAACGTGGTAGTTCCCAAGTGATTTGGTCATCAAAAACAGGGGTCAGATCTGCCTTGAATTTCAGTTTGTAAGTTTCTGCGGTAAGGAGAATTAGTGTAGGGTTTTTCCGGAAAATCTGCAGTAGTCATTTTTGTAAGTCGACGTTTCGATTCCGAAGCAGGAACCATCATCAGGACAAGAAGCCAAGTAGAATCGATTAGCTGCAGATCCAGAGTAATAAATAAGGGTTTCAAGTTTGTTTTTAAAGTAATGGGCCAGCTATGCAAAAAAAATTATGTTAGGTAAGTTGTAAAATTTTTATAAAATCTTATTAGGTAAATAGTAAAAAAAATTTATAAATTTTTTAATAGGTTAAGAAAGTTATAAAATTTAAATTTTTTTTTTAAGTTTTAGGAAAAGTTATGATAAAAAAAATTTAAAAATTTTTTAATTGTTTAAATTTTTTTTAAAAACCTAATATTAATATAGATGTTTTTAAGGTATATAATAATTTTAGAAACGTAATATTAATATATATGTTTTTACAATATATAATTCTAAACCAATGTTTAGGATTTATTCTATTATTAATATAATTACAATAATTAATTAAAGTTTTTTTAATTAAAAAAGTTTCTTAAATTACAATTATACTAGATTTTATTTAATTATAATCTGAAAAGTTTTCAAAAAAAATTGAAAAGTTTTTGAAGGTTAAATAATTATTAAATTATTTATAATTAATTAATTGTTAAGGAATTGAAAAGTTTTGGAGAAACATTAGAGTTCTTTAGGTTAATTTTTTTATTTTTAGGTTTTATTAAGTTAATTTTTTATTTTTAGGTTTTTTAAGCTTTTTAATTTTTTAATTTTTAGGTTTTTTAAGTTTTTTAATTAAGTTGTGGAATGTTTTATAAGGTATGATTAGTTTTTAAGTCCTGGTTTCTTAGGGTATAATTAACTATTTAATAGGGTTTCTTAATCAAGCAAGGTTTGACAACCTAGGTATGTTTGTGTAACTTAATAAGCGGAACCCAACTCTTACTAACCTCAAAACCACCATCCCTATTAAGGTTATTAGGGTGTTTGATAATCTCTAGGGCTTCTCTGAACCTCCTTCTATAGTCGTGGTTTTCTTTTGCAATGAGCGAGGTATCTTCAAGGCGGATATGATGTTTAGACTTTTCTTAGTGTTCCGCCAAGGCAAAGGTGCGGATGCATTGGTTGCGGATGTCGGCCCCATGTTCCTTAAATCTAACCTTGAGTGACCGACCAGTTTCACCAATATAGTAAAGGCCACATGAACATGTAACCTTATAGACACCTTTATGTTGTTGTTCATCAGCCTTGTCTTTTACAGTCCTCATTTTCTGCTTAATGGTTTCTAGAGGTTTAAAGGCTGTGAAGATTTCTTTCTTTTCTAGGACTTTGGAGACCTTATCTGTGACTCCTTGAATGTAAGGGAGATAGGCCCTCTTTTTGTCATTGCGTTGAAGGGGGTTTCTTGGTTTCCCTAAGGGTTTCTTAAAGGTTTTCCTAGTGTCATTCTCCTTGTAACCGATGCTTTTGAAAACTTTAACAAGGTTACCTTGTTCCTCTTTAATATGCTTAACATCACATATCCTAGAGGCTCTTGTTGCTAGGGTATTGTTGATCCCTAGTTTCTGGGCTGGATGATGTTGGGAGTCCGCATCAAGGTAACTGTCTGTGTGCGTTTTCTTTCTGAAGACCTTATGTCCCACAGAACCATCGCTCTTCTTGTAGATTAAGACGTCAATGCTGCCTTGAATTGTTAATGTTGGTTATTTAAGTGTGCTAGTTCAGCCATTAACAGAGCTTCAAGTTACAGGTATGAAGCCCTAGACTATCTACACTACTTTCCTAGAATTAATGCCAGCTATGTTAGGAAAATGACTGCATTGCCTTTCCTAACCCAATGTATATGTTTCTCTGTTTAAATCTGCTAGGGTTTGCATTTTTTAAATATTAACCCTAGGATGTAAGTGATTTTCTATACCAGGTTTATCCAGGGTTTATTTATTAGTTTACTTCTGCAAGTTTATTTCTCTACAAATGTCCATTAAGGGTTTTGCACCCTAGTTTTAATTCCTGTATTAGTTTTACTAATGAAACTGGATTAAGTACAAACTAGGTTTATTTCAGATCTATTGTTTATCTGCTCCTTTGGTCTTTATACTTTACTGACATATTCCATTTGTTAGCAGAGGCATGTTTTAGAATTACATAAACTAGTTCAGAGGTAAGTTATATATATACCTTTTTTTCATATGGAAATATGCACGGGAAACCCATCAATACTTCCCCACATTAGCGGATGGTAGAGGTAGTAAACCGCCGACCATCCTCGCAGAAGACCTAACCCCAAAGGACTCAAAGCTCGAACTCGTGACCTCTCCCCGAACCGAGAGAGTGTGCGCACGTCTTACCAATTGAGCTAACCCTTGGGGCTAAGTTATATATATACCTATAAGTATAAACTTACAACCTAGATAACCTAAGATATTATCTACAAACTGAACTACTATATTGTATATAAATATATATAGACATCAACAGTAAACAAATCAAAAATACTATCTATAAATAAACATTAATAGTTATAGAATGGAATTATGAATCTAATCAATTAATGTACAAACTATAATTATTCCTAAGATAAGTACACTAGTAAAGACCTTTCAAGGTCTACATATTTAAATACAAAATAATTGTTAAAACATTCCATTAAAATTAACATCCTTATGATCAACGAACAGAGTGAGTATCGTGACCATTCTTTGGTCCAAAGATCATGTCTCTTTTCATTATTTAAATCCACATAATCAAAACTTATGCCATAAAAACCGAATAGTCTCATTTAAATATCGCTCACGGCCATCACATAACGATTATCCAAATAAACATTCCAACCATTAAATTACAATCCTAAGTTATCCAGACGTCGCAGTATCGACCCCTATGGCTTACAAAATACAAGTCGCATGCTTAATAAAACCACCACCTAAAATGCAACACAGTGATCATTTACATAACCACGAAACCATCATTTAAAAACCCCGATATAATTTTATGAACAGTGAACAGGCCTTAGTTCGAAGAACTAAGTAAGCCTACTAGTCAAGTGAACACTTTACCTCTCAGACCATCATGGGAGAACAAGTCCCGCCACTCCGCCCACTTTGTTTCCACAAACAGAGTTAAGTGAGAACCACATAAATAACAAGTAAGACTATGCAGAATGAACACAGTATATAACCAAGTACGACACATAAACGACAATGTATAACCATAAGAATAAAGTAGTAATCAGATCCATGACATCTTATGTAAAATATATTAAAAATGTCGATTGAAAGTAAATGACAGAACGTAAGAACAGCTTACGACTAAACGGTGGTACATGTAGTGTACAATCTAGTTCCGCAAGACAAATAATGTTCTGTATAGGTAGTTTTTACTAGCATGATAAAAAAAAAAAAAATTCAATTTTTGGGGACATTACTCACTTGGTACATTGATAGTGGGGCTCCGAGTCACACGATAGGTGTTTGGGACATGTTCACTGAGATTTCAGAGATAGGCTTGGAGTTGGAGGTTGTATTGAGCGATGATACAGTGGTGAGAGCAATTGGGCATGCGACAGTCTGCTTTGACAGGGAGTCCATGAAGCCCATGTTACTGAGGGATGCCTTGTATGTCCCTAGGATGAAAGAGAATCTTGTATTAGTTTCCATGATTGAGGACGGAGGCCTTGGGATATATGTCCTAGATGGGAAAGTTTACATCTTTCCCAAAGTAGAGGGTCCATCTGCTTCATATGCGATTGGAGTCATAAGCGGGAAATTGTACAAGCTTCTCTTCCAGACACATCATGCACTGGCACATGTGCAGAGCGTCTGTGAGTTGTGTGAGTTATGGCACAGGAGGATGGCCCACCTTCATCATTCAGCTTTGAGGATGCTGAGAAACATGACCACAGGTTTGCTAGATTTCAGTACAGAGCAGAGTGGTGTATGCAGAGGGTGTGCTTTGGGAAAGTACACCAAGACTGTTTTTCTGAGCAGTGCCAACAAATCAGAGGGAGTGCAGGAGTTGATTCATTCAGACTTATGTGGTCCCATGTCTTCTACCTTGTTGACAGGTTTTGAGTATTAAATTACTTTCATCAATGACTTTTCCAGGAAGACCTGGATCTGCTGAGACGCAAGAAGTCAGAGGAGGTCTTGCTTCAATTCCAAGAGTTCAAATCTCTTGTGGAGAACCAGACATGAAAGAAGATCAAGGTACTCAGATCAGACAATGGCGGTGAGTACACTTCCCATGCTTTCGATGAGTTTTGTAAACAGGAGGGTATCAGGAGGCAGTTGACAGTTCCTTACACTCCACAGCAGAAAGGAGTGGCTGAAAGGAAGAATCGTTCGATAGTGGGTGCAGCTAGAGCCATGCTGCATGATCAGAGTCTTCCTTTCTTTCTATGGGCAGAGGCCTATAGTACAGTTGTTTTTGTGCAGAACAAGAGTCTGCATCGTGACTTGGGGCACAAAACTCTCGAGGAGATGTTCACCGGGAAGAAGCCTGAGATAGGCCACTTCTGCATTTTTGGATGCCTTACATATTCTGATGTCCCTTCAGAGAAGAGAGCAAAGTGGGAGGCCACTGGAGAGAGGCATTTTCGTTGATTATGACGAGACTTTGAAAGCTTTCCGCGGATACCTTCATGCATAGATGAAATTTGTGGTGAGGAGGGAGGTGAGATTTGAGGAGGAACAAGCCTTTCGAAAGTCTTGGGAGTCAGAGAAGGAGAAGCAGTAGATGACTACTCCACAGGTGACAGTATCTCAGAGTTCAGCGAGTCAAGGCATAGGGTCACAAATTACAGGTTCATCAGTTTCAGGGACTCAGTCTACAGGGACAATTTCACGAATCACAGGTTCACAGGTTTCACCCTCATGTGATTTGGATACACATGGTTCAGGTTCAGGTTCACCAGGTACATGATCTTAAACCACAAGTACTTCTCAAGGAAACATTCGTTTGATGAGGATGTAGAGGAGGGTCTGCCACAAGATGCTACTTCCAAGAAGAGAAAGCCAAGTTGGCTTAGGGAGCTTGTGAAGGAAGCAAAGGAGTCTGTGGGGCCACCATGGAGGGAGGTCAGAGAGAGAAAGACACCAGAGAGATATTCTAGCTTGTGTAAGTCACAGGTGACCAGCTTGTGTAAGTCCAAGCCTACTACTTATGAGGAGGCTTCCGCACATCAGGTTTGGAGAGATGCCATGATGGAAGAGTATAATTCCATCATGAAGAATGATGTGTGGAGGTGGTTCCAAGACCAGAGGGGAAGTTAGTTGTGACTTCCAAGTGGCTCTATAAAATCAAGCATGCTACAGATGTCAGCGTCGAGAAGTACAAAGCTCGATTTGTAGTATGAGGGTTCTCACAGATAGAGGGAGTTGATTATGATGAGACCTTTGCGTCGATTGCTAGATTTTCTTCGATCAAAGCAGTGATCTCCGTTGTGGCACAGATTGGTTGGAGGATCCATCAGATGGATGTGAAGACTGCTTTTCTCGACGGTCTTCTACACAAGGAGGCATATCTAGAGCAGCCACAGGGATGTGATATTTGCAGGCTAAAAAAGGCCTTGTATAGTCTGAAGCAAGCCCCTCGAGCTTAGTACTCAGTGATTAATTCTTATTTGCTTTCGATTGGGTTTCGGAAGAGTGAGGCAGATCCCAACCTTTACTACATTGTGGTTGGAGGTGTTCCGCTCATTATTCTGTTGTAAGTTGATGACTTGTTCATTACAGGAGGGGAGCACCTGATTGAGGCATGCAAAAAAGATCTTGCTTCGGAGTTTGAGATCACCGACCTTAGGTTGATGCACTACTATTTAGGCATGGAGGTGTGGCAAGAGGATGGGCATGTTTTCGTGGGGTAAGGAAAATATGTTATAGATGTTATGAGGAGATTTCGAATGGAGGACTGTAGACCTGTGTCCACACCCATGGTCACCAACTGGAAGAAGCTTCATGCTTCTAAGTGAGAGTTGGTGGATCCTACTCTGTTTCGTCAGCTTATGGGTTCATTGATATATTTGGTCAACACCAGACCAAATATGAGTTTTGCAGTGAACACTTTCAGTCAATTCATGGTGGAACCCAGGAGAGTGCATTGGATTGTCGCAAAACATGTTTTGAGATACCTTGTTGGGACTGTAGACTATGGCTTGGACTATTGGAGGCCAGCTGGAGTGGACTTGGTTGGCTTCACGGATTCAGATTGGGCAGGCAGTGCTTCGAACCGAAAGAGCACTTCCAGTTGTTGTTTCAGGTTAGGCCCGACGATTGTGTCGTGGTTCAGTCAGAAGCAAAAGTCTATTGCTTTGAGTTCTCCAGAGGCTGAGTACATGGCAACCAGTCAGGCTAGTTGTGAGGCATTGTGGCTCCGCAAGTTCATGGTTGACTTATTTGGTCAGGAGCTAAGGCCTACTATCATTCATTGTGAAAATCATAGTTGTATCAGGCTCTATGAGAATCCAATGTTTCATGACAGGTCAAAGCACATTGAGATTAGATAACACTTCATCAAAGATTATGTCCAGAGAGGAGTTGTAGAATTACAATACATTTCTACAGATGAGCAAGTGGTAGATATTCTCACAAAGTCTTTGGGAAGAGGAAAGCACATACATTTCAAAGACAAGATGGGAGTGGTGAGCACTTTCCTCGATAAGAGGAAGTGTTGAATTTTTACCTAGGAAGTCTTTGTTCACTCATGCCTTGGGGTGGACAAGAACACTTCAATATGTAGTCCCTAGCCTAATTTAAAAGGGTGAGAATGACTTTATTATAAAGTGACCCTTTTAATGTGAGTTTGAGTTTATATTTTAAAAATGACTTTATGAGTATTAAATGTGGGTGTGCATTAAATTCTCATTTATTAATTAAAAGTAATTTTTAATGAGGAAATGAAACGAGTCCTAGATCTCATTTAGTTGGCTTTTAATCTAAGCCATTGATCTTAAAGTGGAAGTTACTCAAACAAAAAGGGGTTGGGAAAGGCAAATGGAAATCACTGTTCACTTTCACAAGAGAGAATTTTGAAAGAGGAAGAGCAAGAGAGATTCGGAGAGTAAAGCCTTGCTAAAATTTCTAAAAACTAGGAATAGAAGGGCATGAATTTCAAGGTGACCATACCAGCAGATTAGCACGAATTCCAAGGCGTCTGTACAACATTAAATGCAACAAAAAATACAACATTAAATGCAGGTCATAGAGTTTGTACAACACAGATTGCGAGGTGAGGGCACAGTTTTCAAGGTAACCATACAGCATAGAAATCGAGGAATGTACAGCATTAATTGTTGTCCATACAGCAGCCAGAAACAGGCACAAAAATCGAGGTTCGTACAACCGCACATGGGAGGCCATACAACATGGTATGGCCATACAACATGTTTTTCAAGGCAGTCGTACAATAGTTTTGTCAATGAGATATCGGCACGTATCTCGAGAAGGGAGATAAGTACTGTCGTTTTAATTTTGTAAAATTTGCCTGAAATAAAATCTCTCTGAAGAACAGGTTTTCCCTTCGAGGTTTTTCCTGGGTCAATTTGACCAAAAATCTGAGTGTTTATTTTATCATGTGTGTTGATTGTTTTAATAATTTCTGAGTAACAGATTAAGGTTGTCATAAATTTTCAGAGTTCAAAAGTTCAAAAGAAATCTCATGTGTTTCATGCTTTCAATAAAAAATTTAAATTTTCAATGTACATGCATGATGGGGTTTGGGCATTAAACCATATGTAGCACTAAAACTAAAATCGGGTTGGTTCTCAAAAAATTTCATATCTCCCCTCAAAGACAAGAATTGAGAACATCCCTTACCCAATCCCTCAAAAAATTATGGCATACCCTCTTCCCTCGCCCCTTCCCTCTCTTGTCTGATCTTGATCCAAAATCCTTGTTTTCCCATACCTCCTCCCTTTATGATATCCTCGGACAACCCCTCTTCCAAGTTACCTCACCCCCCCTTCATGCCTCCTATTCACGCAACATGACATTCGCAAGGCAATATGGATCATGAGTTCCAACAAAACCGCAGATGAGGAGGGTTTTCAAGAAGGGCTATTCAAGGACGACCTCCATGCACTGGACTACTACCTGGCCAATCTATTTAAACATGTGGTCTTTATAGGCTTCCCAGAGCCTTGGTCACACCATATTATTCACCCAATCCACAAATCAAGTCCTAGTGTAAATCCCAATAACTACAGAACTATCATGGTTGGCCACACTTTTTCCAAGCTTTATGCAGCTTTCTAGGGAACTTGAGAGGAGACACATTAGAGCTACAGGACATGCAAGTTTCAGACCAACATTCCAAACCATTGATCACATTCCCACGCTACGAGCCATCGTCGAGGAGGCATGTCATCGCTCTTCAAAAGTATATTGTTGTTTTGTAGACTTTCGGAAAGCACTCAATTTTGTCTCCAAAGTGGCATTGTTCCAGAGACTTAGATCCATTGGCATTTCTAAGATCCTTTTAACTTGCATTATGAGACTATATGAGTCAATACTTGGTCCCCTTTGCATCGCCCACAGGATGTCAAACTTTATTAAGAGCACCATGGCGGTTAAACAAGGATGTCTATTTGGAACACACATTGATGAGCTAGAGTCTTTCTTACATGAGCACATCCAGGACGAACATGGGTGCCTTCTCCATCAAGTCTTGATCTTGATCCTACTCTTTATTGAGGATGTGATCCTCCTGGCCTCCTCATCGGAGGGGTTACAGTGACAACTTGAGTCTAGACGCCTTGTCCCTCTTTTGTAATCTTCGTCAGTTGACGGTCAACTTGGGTAAAACCAAGGTCATGATCTTCAATGGGTCGAAGAAACTCCTCACATATCTCCATTTCTTTCGAGGAGAAGAGATCGAGATCACTTACGCCTATACTTATTTGGGGTACAATTCACATGCCCTCATTTCAATCTACGGCATGCCCTCCGACCCCGAGTCAACAAAGGATACGGATCTTTAGCCCTTCTCGAGAGACAATGCTTCAAACACCATTTTCAGGGCATCTTGTCCAAGATGTCTCTCATGGACACTCTCATTCAATCCACAATCCTCTATGGTTTAGAGATTTGGAGGCCTTATTTACTAGACACGAATTGGGTTTCAGTGGAGAGAGTGCAAATTTTCCTCCTTTATTGCATCATCATATGTAAGCAGTCAATTCCTCAGCCCACCATACTAACAGAGTTCGATGCCTGCCCCTTTCGTCTTGAGGCAATGTTTTTCCTCATCTCATTCTTACACTACCTTCAAAGCTTCATCGACTCAAATGCTAGGGCGTGATCGATACCCATACTTAGCCTATCTCTCATTGCAGTCCATTGTCTTGGCTAGCCCTTTAAGCCATACTAGTCTTGGTATGCACGGGTCACAGATCTTTTGGCATCAATTGGTATTGCAATGGATCGACTTCCTCCATTTCGATACTCCTTAGACGCGCCTGGCCACTACTTACCTACCAAGCAGGAGTTGAACAGAATCATGCGAGATGACATCTATAGAGAGTTTATGCAAGTCACTTGGATCAACCCCCACGACAAGTTACACCCAAAGATGGCCTTTTATGCTACACATTCCATGGATCTGACAGATGGATTCATCATTCAACCCCATTACACACTCCACCATTGGACACATGCTCTTCATATCCCTTTGGGCCAGTTTAGAGTGGGCTCTCATCGTCTTAGGGTCAAGACAAATCATTAGTTCAATTGATTAAACAAGATCTACCAGGCTTGCCATCTTCGAGAGGTCGAGACCGAGGAGCATTTCCTCTTTCGATGTCCCATCTATTATGAGATTCACGGGCGATTCCATTGTCTTTTTAAGGATTTCCTTCTCGCAGAGTCCCAGTGTTTGGCTAGTTTCTTTAAGTATCCAAATCAAAGATATATGTCCTTATACTTGCATAAATCCCTTTAGCTATGGTCCCTCCACCAACGACATTCACAATCAAAATTAGCCTCCATTCAGCAAATTACTTCCTTCTTTCGATGCTCCCCTCCTCTAGGAGCACTAAGAGACCAAAAGAGGATGGTACTATTTCTAACCACATATCAATTAGGACACAACAAACCACCTCTACGTCCATCTGACCCCAGCAACATGGCCAGCCTTGATCCTACCCTAACAACCTATTGATTTTGTAGCTGCAAGAGGCATCCTCACCAAGTCAGCCCCAGAAGAAAATTTAAAATAATAATTATAATGCCACAAAAGAGAAGTTGGCCCAAGCAAGGAAGACAAGTCAACCCCACCACATAGTGAAATGTCAATCGTGAAAAAGTATAAATAGAAGGGTGCACTCCTCATTCTCACCAAGCAAGTTCGCTCCATCAGAGGAAGGAAGTTCACTCAAGCTAGTAGAAGACTTTTCTATGGTTGCTACCTGTTATCACGAATCTTATAGTTGCCCCGTAGGCTGGTCCTATCCAGGATGGCAGAGGACAGGCAACTAAAGTCGCGACCTACAATATCCAAGACCTCTGAAAAAACTCAAATGTCACGCCAGTCAAGGATACCGGCCCTTCGAACTTAGTGAAAATACTAAGCCCAAGGGCGACCCTATAACCAAGATCCCTAAAAATGAGGAAGGAAAGTAGATAGTTCAAGAAAGCTTGATTGAATCTCTTAGTATTATGTTTAATTAGAGTTTTGTACCATTACTAAGAGATTACGAGTGTCTGAGTAAAAAGCCCCAATTTACCCTAGGGTTTTGATCATGGAAATTTGAAGCTAGGGGTAAATGGTGCAATTAAGCGAATTAGGACACTCATATTGGTTGCTAGGTGTAAGATAAGGTGATTAGAGGTGAAACTAGCAATACTATGTTCGCGGATCTGATAAAAACCCACTCCTCCCAAGGAGGGTGTCTTCCCCTAAGAAGTAGACCAATGTGTTAGGTGGGCAAATGGAGTCCAATGATCATGAAAATTTAGGCTTAGGGGTTTTATGATTATTCCAAAGTGGGTTTTAAGTTTTATACACTGCCGCAAACTAGAACCTACATATCTAAAAAATCGAGGGTTTTAAACTTAGGGTTTTATTATTATTATGCCTGGGTGGATTGAAATAATGGAGATAGAAGAACGTCCCTTGTGAAAACGTACCTGGAAGTTATAGATGAATGCCAGAAAGGTGAAGATTACTCCCGCAAATATCAAATGAAAGTTTTGTTGAAGATCCAACCTAAGTCACCGAATTCAGCGATTTTTTGCCACAAAAAATAAAAAATCGTCGATTTTATGTGCCTTGTGAACTAATTCATTGAAATCCAGTGATTTTGAAGGCCAATAACCCATGCGACCCATGGGTAAACCCTAGTCGACGCCCAAACTACCTCTGTGTTGACTTTTTGCTTATTGTGCGAGTATGGAGTGAGTCATCGTCACGAATCATGTCGTGAGTGAATACTAGAGTGTGGAGGCCTCCATCATTTGGAGCCATCATTCTGTGAGTCGTAGAGGGAGCCTCGAGTTTGAAGTTGTTGAGGCCATGATGGACAAGGCATCGTTTACTTGACAGTTGAACCGGTGCTGATGCCTGCAATTCAAGATATTCGATGAAACCTAAAACGAGGATGGATACCGCATAAAACTGCATAAATGTAAATGTTTTTTTATTAATAAATATAATTTATATTTTCTTTGGATTAAGTAATAGAAATGTTATTTTGAATCTAAATAAATAAATAAATTTTTTCTTTTTTTCAATTTATTTTATATTGATTTATTTATTTTAAAAATAAGAAAAATAATAGTGTTCATTTATTTTTGTTTATTAAAATTATTGATATGATATGTTTTTTTGTTAGATGAGCGCAAGTTACTTTAATACTCTGTGTTAATATTTACATTCAGAGGTGAAAGGATGTTATGGGATTTGGTAAGAATATAAGTTTTCTGGTTGGATGCTAAATAGTTTAAATATTTTTTAAATTCTAGGTTTTATAGTCATTCGAAGTTAATGTCGAATTTTATCGCCAAATTTTTTATTGTCGAATTTTAAGGTCTCCAAATTCGAACACGAACTCGAACCAGGTGACTTAGGATCCAGCTAAACACCCAAGTGGAGAACTGCACCCCTCTTCCTGCCAAGCCAAGGAAAAAATCAATTAGATCGACAAGAAAATGAACTACAGCCAACGAGAGATAAAAGATAAGAGAAATAATTGGTCATACACAAAATCACTCCTTGTTTAGAAAAAATCCGGAAGAGAACCAAACAGTGGGTCTCCCCAAATGACGCACCCCTCCAAGACGACCTCTCTGCCTGCAATAAAATAATAATCCACAAAAAATATGCTAAATTCTTCCCAAATATCTTTCAGTGCAAAGGAAAGTAGTTTCAATCATAATTGTCGACATCCCAGTATTTCTCACATAAGAATTTTCTCTATTCCAATAAGCCAATAGCCAAAGTTCCCAACGAGATACAATGAGGGGGGTCTCTTCTTTATATAGCTTTCAAGAGACACAAACCCTAACTTACTTTTTCATCCTACGGTTGAGATTAAAACATCATCAACGGTGGAGATCACTTTTACACTGAACAATACATGGATCAACATGACTAAGTCAAGAAGGGGGCAAATTACCTCATACAACCCATTTTTACAACATGATAAATCATTATTTTTGCAAGTTTGGCACTTAGGGGACATGGGGGGTCCATTAGGGGGTTCCCATACATATTTCTAAAGATACAACTTGATTTACACACTTTTATTTTGGCCATTTTGACCAATTTGCCCTATGGGGTAGCTTTCAAGAGACACAAACGCTAACTTACTTTTTCATCCTACGGTTGAGATTAAAACATCATCAACGGTGGAGATCACTTTTACACTGAACAATACATGGATCAACATGACTAAGTCAAGAAGGGGGCGAATTACCTCATACAACCCATTTTTACAACATGATAAATCATTATTTTTGCAAGTTTGGCACTTAGGGGACATGGGGGGTCCATTAGGGGGTTCCCATACATATTTCTAAAGATACAACTTGATTTACACACTTTTATTTTGGCCATTTTGACCAATTCGCCCTATGGGGGACGTCCTCCCTAAGAGAGCCAAAATAATAATCTGGAGCATGAAAATGGATGAAACTGGTGTAGAAGTGTCTGGAGAGCCATAATAAATCATCTGGAGAAATTCCCTTGCCATTTCCTTGACCACACAAGCCAAATCAATTTCTTCAGTGATTTCCCAGTTCATTTCTTGGTGGTACATCGTCTGAAATTCATAAAAAAACATTATAACATCATTCAGGATGAGAACTGGGGCAAACTGACTGCACAAAGGTGTCTGAAGACATAGAAGAATGGTATAAGTGATTATTCATATCCCCTGGAACACTATGGTGCTCTAGAAGAACCAAACTCATTGCAATAATAATATAATCTAACCAATTATAAAGTGATAATAATCATTGATCTTGCAATCTAAGGCCAAACTCTGAAAACTGGAACCACAGTATTGGTCCTGGGCATGTCTGGAGTAAATATAAGCACTGTCAATTTTTTAGCCACTTCCTTGGGAACCATGTTTGACTTGGTCAACTGAGTTGACCAAGTCAAAATACCCAAGCTAACGGTGAGATGCTGAGATGAGCTGAACCTGCAAGCATCCAAGGTAAGAACTGTTCCAAGATGTATATTAAAACCCAACTTAAGTCATGTCATTCAGAATCATGGTGACAATAATAATAATAACAACAACCAATAAGATATACCTGTGTCTTTGAATAATCATTGAATCTTTTGGAAGTCTCTTGTATATGCCATACTTACAAAGTTTAAACAATTTGCTAGCGCTGGGTAAGGGTGGAAAACAAGGCTAAGGTAAAAAGGAAATGACTTATAGTTGATTTTGACCATATGATCTCTCTGAATGATGATAGGTACACACAACCACAATGACATATGCATGACAGATAAACAATAGAAAATGGTGGTGTCTCACAAGTGGATGAGTTGATCTGAAAAGAGTCCATTCAACTTTAACAACATGTTTATAGCTCACATCCAAGCTAGCAATTAAGCTCCATGAGGATCTTTTCTAGGACCCTTACGTTGAGTACACAAAAATCTGTAGTGAAGAGATCCTAGGGGACACTTAAATTAGTTGTCCCTTATGTTACCACCTAATTCGCACCTCGGGTCACGTGGCAGAAATATTCAAGCCACTGGGTGCGACCTTGGGGGCAAGCAAGAGTAAAGTGCTGTCACTTGATCTTGACTCCTCAGTCTAGGCTCTCTCCTAGCAAAGCCAAGGGGGGTGGTCCCTAGAAAAATAAACTAAGGTTGTTTAATCTATGAAAGGAAAACAACTAATCTAAGAGATGAAATGATATAAAATATTGCAACTAAGATGAACTGCAAATAATTTAAATAACTAGTATATAATATAACATTCACTTAACACATGAATTGATTTAAATGCTCATAAATAAATGATACAATAAAGACCAATGCTATTGGAGTGCTTGAGTGAATGTGGATTGCTAGTGATGTCTCAATAAGTATTGCAGTTGTCTCGGTTAGTTTCTTTTAAATTAATTAGATGAGTGATTAAGGAGTGGGTTGATTCTTGGTTAATTTTATTAAAAATGTGGTAATGATCTAATTATTAAAAAGGGGAAATGATATTCCAGATATACCCAAGGGGTACATGGAATATGTTCGGATTTACTAAAAGGTGGCTCTCACAATGACATGTGGGCTACATGGATTTGTGGGGTTTTGTTCAACACTACATCAACAAGGGTGTATCTTAACGAGGCCCCACAGTCACTTTCTAATAGTTCCCGCTTCACTTGCAAAATTTCCCCACAACTTAGTAATATTGAAAGTGCGGGATTTTCACCTTAGGGGTTGATTGAAGTGTTCAACTAATTACTAGTCACTCCAATCCCTTTCTGATTGTCCCACCGATCCAGCCAATGGCCTGCAATAGTCACAAGAGCATACAGAAATTGAAGTCTTTTTTATCTTAAGAATTTTAGACTAGATTTGAGTTATTTAAATCACAGTGTCGATACTCTCGTTATCGAGAACAACCGGATTCGTTAATTTTACTTAATGAAAACAAAAAGGAATTGTAAAATTAAAAAATAAAAATAAAAAGGTGTAAATCCCCCATGGGGAGATGGGGTGTGGGCACTTGGCTGCCCACTTGCTTCTCTTTTTTACAATGAATATTATAAAGAAATAGTTGTGTTCCTTTGTAGAATAGGAGACACAAGTTTACAAGTATGTAGAAGCTTTAAAATATTGATGAAAGGTACACAAGCAAAAGGGAGTTCCGAATGACTTGATTCTTCGAAATTTGGGCAACACTTCCTTCTACCTGTTCATCAAAATACATAAATCATCGACTAAAGATGACACTAAGATGCCAAATAATACTTTAAAAGCATAAAAATTTAACTAGTCTTAAATACCGAAAGATAAAAAATTTGTTAAACTTTAAAACTAGATGCGAAAGATGGATCTATAATGAAATGTTTAAACTTCAAATGCTTTAGATCTTATACTAAAGAGTATTCCTAATATCTGATTTAAATCTTTCAAATTACTTCGTAATTAGTACAAGTAAAGTAATAAGGAATAGTGTGATTTTAAATGAGAAGATAGTAAGCAAAGCCCCGATTCAAGAAACTTGGGCAATGGAGTCCTCAAGCGGAGAGCAACGGGATTGAGATCTCTTCAAATAAATATAGAGGTGTGATGGAATCGAACAAGAACCAACACTTCTTTACGCTAGATGTACCTACATAGTTTGAACATTGACTACACCAAAGCGTTATATCCAGGAGTACCTATGCAAAAGATTAGAAAGCATGCATACAAACAAGTAAAGCATACAATTCTGGGATATATCGACATAAATAACTCAAAGAAATGAATAAGAAACTACTTATTTATCCTCTTCTACCACTTATCATTAATCCTTCAAAGACCGGTTAGAACAACAAAGCATGTAACAAGAAATTGATACAATTATACCTCATGTAGCATAAGAAATCACCACACACTGATGCCCGACACAAGTATGCCTCCAAAGATTTCATTCAATAAATTCAATAAACGATTACAATATATAGGAGCATAAGTTCCATACAATTTCTTCATCCAAAATGAAGAGAACTTGCTCTCTTAAATAGAAAAACTCAACATGAGGGGGCACACTTGCTAAAGGATGAGCTTGATAGCTTGGTGAGAGTTGGATGTAAGTTGGATCCCCATGCTTTGGGGCATAAAGAAAGCAATTGCCAAAATGCCAAAAGCTTAACCTCAAACCAACTCTTTTTTTCTTGGGAAAAGTGCCCCTCTCTTGGAAAAAAATCCAATTTGATATTTAGCGACCATTTCTTTCCTTTTGGTGACTTGTAACTCCTTAGGAATAATTCTATTTACCTTTACCAACTCATGGAATTGGTTTTTTCAAGTTTCCAATTTTTTATGAGTTGTCGAATTTCTCATTTTTTCCAATGTTTTGGTCTTTTTTGGTTTTTCGAGTAATTATTAATTTTGGAGATAAATAATTACTCGAAAAATTAGGAAAGTGGGTATAGAGGTTAAGTGAGTGCTCTGAGTTAGAAAATGAGCACCCCCATGGCAAAAACAACATCCTAGACATGTTTTTATGACTTTTTAGAGTTTTACAATCAACTTATTAAAACTAAGCTGGTATAACCAAAAAAAACTGGAACTTAAGAAAAACCTATGGGGGACTTAGGATATGTTCATAATGACTCAAAATAATGATTAGCATGGTAATATCCATTGACACATAGGTTTTACTAACCACCAAGGCTATTATTCCAACTTTGGAGGCTCGAGTGAAAAACTCGGAAGTTATCTATCGTTTAAAAACGATAACAAGAGAATTAACTAGGAAAAAACACCCTAGAATAATACATTGATGACTAAGTCCTAGGAAACCAAACCTTTTACATAAATTCATCACGCTAACTCATTTATTACAATTTCTCGTATGAACATGTTAAAAAAAATTTAAAAGGGCCTAAGGAGACCTACATGGACTTCTGAACTTGCAAATTGAACAAGTAATTGTCCGTCTTTGGCAGCTCACTTAAAAGTCCAACTGAGTGCAACTCAGATGGTAACACCTTACTCTATCTCACATCAAAACTTGCAGGCTCCGTGAGGAATTAATCATTACATTTCCATAAGATGGCCAGCAGTCTTTAGATTTAGCGTTTATTTATCCACTGCTTTATTTGAGTCTTTTCACAATTTCATTTCATAGCCCTTTTGGAGTTGTGACTAAAGACACAGTTTGCATTTTTATTTGAGGGCTTGCATTTCCAATATATAGCATGTAACACATAATGCATGTAATGATGGTAGACATATTGCTTCAAGTTTTAGCTGACACTCTTCGGGCAACTAGGGGGGAATATCCACAGTTAGGACCAAACATCGGGGGCAACCAACCAAAGAGGTTAAGGCTTCAAAACCCAACTCACCTAAGCTCAGGATCAAGGCTTCGGCAAGTTTTGTTGCACAACTCAGAGTCGAGACACAAATCAACATGGGATCCATCATGCATAGGGGTCAAAGTGGGGAAGATGACCTTCAATCTCTTAGGTCTCAGTCAATCATAAGTCGTGGGAGGAAAATCAATTATGGATGAACTAGATGGATGGGGACAAGTGATACGTGGAACTGTCATAGCACTAAGGTTTAGAAGTTGTGTAAAGCATGGCATAAGCAATAGTCTTCTACGTCAAATTCTTTGATCATTCTCAACGCAAGTTTAAGCATCAATATAATATAAGCATAGGTCACCATAATCATCATAGCACAACAAGTCAAGGGTGTTGGTATACATCAAAGAGAAAAATCCTGCCAAAAAGCCATATACTTAATCTCACTGTATACCTGTCTCTATCTGATATGCCCATCTGCTACTCTGCACGAAAGAACTAGGTCACCATTGAAGTCATCTCAAAGGTCAAGGAGATCTCAGTCCTTGCTAGGAAATACTCTGTATATGCTGCTGAACAAAGGCTTTGAATGGCTCGTGCTGTAAAAATGATCCATGTTGTATCCCCATCAATAAGTCTAGCTCAAAAGAAAAGAGAAAATCTAAATGCTGCATCATGGTAGCCCAGCTGCAATATATATGTGATAACACTACCTTTGGAGGAGTTTACTCTTTTGTTCTTTGGGGTTTATCTTCAACTCTATATGAATGCTATGTATCTAGAAGTAAATTGTACATTGAATCGATATCTCTATAAGAAGGTTGTTGGGTCTTCTCCCTTATGGTTTCCTAGGATAAATCTGTGTCTATTATTTATGTACATGGTTATTCTTTCAGTGATCCTATTTTATACTATGCTGCAAATAAGATTTAATTTATGCTACTATTTTAAAATCTAACACAATCGACCGACTACACCCAGATCATAGCAGTAGGCTTTCCATCCTCAATAGCAACACATTACCCATTATAGCTCTTCTTCCAGTTCTTCTATTTCTTCTTTCAAACAAATTACTATCTCAAGATTTCTTCATTCAACTTCAGATGATAGGGGAGACATCTCCAGTGTGTCATGACATATTCTCCAGTTTTGTATCATAGTTCCCACACCCGCTCTCTTTATACATCTTTCTTTGGTATCGGCTCTCTTTGTACTTATCTATTCTGGGTTGGGTCGCCATCTTTGGAGCTAGCTCTTTTTGGCTTTAGGATAGAGTTTCACATCTTACTTTATATTTATTTAGGATCCACCTTAGCACTCCTACTTTGTATTTACTATTGACATCATGTTACCAAACATACTCATTGACTTACTTTTGTGGTCATTTGTTGGACATTAATAAAATTAATTTATCTTATCATATCTTATCTTCCATTATTGAGGAAACCATCTAGCAATAGCAAATATGGGAGTGGGGTTGAAGTTCAACCAACAAGAAAGAGGCCAACTCCAAGTGGTCCAATGGACAAGATTTTCCAACAAGAGAAGCGAGAGGAGATGGATCTTACCACTGGGTTTTTTTCTATCTCAACTCCATTTCATTTAATGTTGCACTGTCACCATTGTTTCTTGAGATGTGTCGAGGTCTAATTAAACAAGCTCCAATTGGTTATGTGCCTCCTAGTTCAAAGAAAAGCTTAGAACCACATTGTTGATTAAGGCAAAGAAGGAGGTGGATAAAATCTTAGAGCCCATTAAATCATTATGGCCCTCATTTGGTGTCGGTATTGTTTATGATGGATGGACAGATACAACACACCATCCACTCATCAATTTCATGGTGTCTTCCCAAAATGGACCGTTGTTCTTGAAAGCGACGGATACTCTTGGGAAATACAAGGATGTGCACTATATGAGTGACTTTTTTCAAAGTCATTGAAAATGTAGGTAATGATTCTTGTGTACAAATCATCATTGATAATGCACATGTTTGCAAGGTTGTTGGCATGATTGTGGAAACTAAATATCCATAGGTATTTTGGATTCATTGCATTGGTCATGCTTTGAATTTAGCACTCAAATCTATTGATTTAGATGTGACATGGATTGGCAATCTTATTGATGATACATGCCATATCCTTAATTTTGTACAAAGCCACACCAATGCCCTCACAATCTACAAACTTACAAAGAGTACACAAATGTATCATTGCTGAAGATTGCAGATACTCAGTTTGCTTCCTCATTTATCATGCTTAAGAGGTTGAGGGAAGTCAAAACTACTCTTGGGTCTGGTTATTTCATAGCTTTGGTCTTTTCGGAGAAAGACAGATCAAATTGCTTCAAAAAGGGTCAAGGATACAGTGTATGATGGTTGGTGGGAGAGGATAGATCTTACCATTAAGATCATGGAACCAATCATTTATTTGTGACAGTTTGCAGACACGAACCAGCCCATCTTAGGAGATGTTTATGAGGGGTGGGATTCCATGATTGAGTCCATGAAAACCATTATTTCACAAAATGAGTGCCATGAGTGTGGGACATCAACAAATAGCTTATTCAACACCATACAAGATATTCTTATCACCAGATGGGTTAAGAATTGTACACCTTTGCATTGCTTGGACCACACATTGAACCTCGGGTTCTATAGTCATGAGTGGCTCAATGGTGGGCCCTCACGCAAATTCCCTCCTCACATGGATGGAGAGATTTCACAAGTGGAGGAGGGCTTCGTAGATTTTTCCATTGGCAATGGGAGATTTGGAGGCTATGATGTGCTTAAAGACAAAGGGTTAAGAATCCTTATGCTTTGTGGGCAACTCATGGAGCAACATGCCTTATTCTACAACAGTTAGCATTGAAGATCCTCTCTTAAGTTAGTTCATTCTCTTTTTGCGAGAGGAATTGGAGCACATATGGGAACTTGTACAATTTGAAAAAAGAGCAGACTTGAGCAATCCAAGACAAAGACAATGGTGTATGTCCACATCAACCTTCGTCTTATTTACAGGCAGAGGTAGGAGTGGTTGAAGGAAAAGACAAAGATGTGGGATGTGTTTCCCAATGATATGGGTTTGGACAACACTACTGAGTTGACATTAGCCAACATGGATCTTAATGATCCAATGCTAGAGCCGGTCACTTTTGATGATGGTGACCCTCTTGAGGGATCATCCTCCACAACAACAGATGCAGATCTTAGATTAGGCATAGAGGAGGACGATGACAACGACGACAATGGAGGAGAGAGCAGTGACAATGGTGTTGATTTTGTTGATCCCAACATGGAGGAGGACTATTGATAGATGAAATAACCTATTTTATATCTGCCAGTGGCATTCCCACATCTATGTAATTAGTAATACATTTTGATTTTGATAACTTAATAAGAAATATCCAATAGGCAATTTATGGTTCCAACTTCTAATTTTATAAGTCTATGAATTTGTAATGTGTTTTGAGCGTTTGTAAATGTTCTAGTTTCTAAAAAAATATCATTTTTGTATTTTTTTAATATATATATAAAACGTGTCCCTCGTCATGTTTCATGGTCGTTGTGTCCCATGTTCGACACTCATATGCAAGTGTCCTCCGTGTCCCGTGCAATCATGTCGTGTGATTTAAATTATAGATACCAGTAATATATGTCGTCACGACAAATCACAAAGCACTTCCAGATACAGAAAATAGATTGGACCATTTCTTCAATGGCCGGATAAAATGATGTATGCTTTCTCATGGAATCACTAAATTAATTCAAAGTTTAAAAAGACCATGGTATCCCAACAAAGTGGAATGAAAATAAGCATAGGTTAAACTGCAAAAGAATGTAACTGTGCAGAGATGCAACAGGAAGACAAATATCAGTTCCTATAATTCGTGAACTAGAGGGTGATTAAGTATGTTTTAAAAACATATTACCATCTAGAGTTAGAATTGAGATTGATCAGCTACTGGAGGCTCACAGGTTCCGGTTACCACCTAAGTGGTACCTAGTGGTTTTTTATCAAGTGAGCCTGGTGAACCGGACAAAGATGATTTGTTTAGACTTCAGAAGACCTTCAGAATTGCTTCTGGGAAGTGCTTGTTGTACTATATCACATGTTCATACCCCATAGGGGAGTTGTAATAAAATGTTCTAGCATGATAGTGTCTGTAAAAGACTCGGTCTCTTGGACTTTATTTGTCAATCCAATCAGCCCAGAGTGTTTTTTCCCTTGGTTATTATTGGTTGTTGAATAAACGACTGATAATTTCTGAGTTTTTCACTCAATACCTCCAAAGTTGGGGTGGTCAACTTGGCATTTAGGCCTATTGAGGTTATTAGAGTTTATGTGTCAATGTATAAACATGTTAGGCATTATGGTCAAGTCATATGAACATGTCTAAGTCCCCCTATGTTTTATTTTTTTATTTTTTAAGTTTTTTTAAGTTTTAATTTTTCCAAAACTTAGGCTATTTTTTGATAGTTTAAATGGAAAAATTGGTTTTGTAATAAAAGTGGGCTCATAAATCAGTTTCAGTCATGGGGGTGCTCATTTTCTAACTCAAAACACCCGGTAAACCCATAAACCCACTTTTTCTAAGTTTTGAGTGATTTTCCCATCACTCAGGTCAGAAAACCCTAAAAATCAAATATTGATTATTTTAATTGATAAATTAATTAAATAATGGAGAAAATCCAAATTCCTAAATCAGTGGAATTTGCTCCGATTTGACTAAAATCAGTCTCATCGACTTTGGATTGACTAGAGCTGACCATTCCTTGACAGAAGGAGTTGATCTGGGCTGAAGAGGGAGTGCACTACAACATGCATTCTTGGGAATTGCGCCCTCTCTCTCTCCTCCACACATGTGGGCTCATCTAGATGTGATTTGGTTGATGTTTCAATTAACCGATTGATGTGTCAATCCGATCAGCTCTCTAATTGCCAGTTACACTCAGTCAGACTCATATCAAACTCAGATAGACTCAGATCAAGCTCGGCTTGACTCCTCATGCAACTGCAGTCTCTCTCTCCTTGGGAATTGCGCCCCCTCTGGGCTAGGGTTCCAGTTTTTTGTTATAAATAAAGCACACTTTTCCTCTTCCAAGCTAGTTCGAGTTGGAGAGAATAGGCTTGCTATTGTAATACTGTTATAATCGTTTCATTGTTGGAATAAAGAAGCTTTGGAGGCTATGGTGTAATGCTCTCATGTGTGTGGAATAAGCATTGTCTTGCAGCTATTGATGTTGTCGGTTTTTCTCTCAAATTCTGCATCTGAACCTTGTCTGGCTTGAATGATTCAACTGAATCAATAGGAGTGTAGTTGGGCAAGTAAGATTACTTGTTTTTTCTATATCTCATAGTATATATGTTTGAAGATCTAGCTTATACATGTTTAATATGTTTATTTGCATGTAATTCTTGTCTCTTTTTCATATATATATCCAGATTTCATAAGGTTTTGTGCAGGATTGTGTGTTTAGCTTTCAGGTGGCAAGGATTGGACGAGTCGTGGATCTAGTTTGACTCCACTGTACATCTGACGTTTTTGTGAAGGCATTGCCCCTCTATATTCCACTAACAAGTTTCCATTGCAGATCTATCCAACAACTGGCCTTTCCCCTTCTCTTCCTCCATTCTATTAAAATCAATCTTCCGGTTACTTGTTCTTCCTCTTATGATCAGATCTACTTCTAAAACTTGCTTATACATTGTTAGATCTAGTTCCTAAGAGTCTTGTTGCTTAGATCTGAAATTTCATAAAGAATATCATATTTTAAAGATAGATCTAGGTGTAGAAATTTCCTTTTTGCAAGTAGCTAAATCGTAGATCTAAAGCTTGCTCATAAGGTAGTTTCTTTTTTCATTCTTTAAAGTTTTAAATTCTGCAAGAAAGTGCACATCATATTGGCTGCCCAAGAAGCAAGCCGAGATCCCAAGGAAAGATTGCTTTCCTTGGTTCCCTTTTGCAAAACTAAATTGTTCATTTTTTACAATTTTTAACTTAGCCTTTTTTCGGTAATTAGTGTGGTGACCCAAAGCACTTTTAAAGTGTTTTTGGGCACATTTGATTTTAATTTGCTTGTTATTTTTTCGCAGGTTTAACAAAAAGAGAAGGAGACTCTGCCCGTTTTCCGACTCTTGGGTGAACTGGAGCTTCCTGGAGACTTCCCCCACCGCTGTGATTTTATTTTAGCTTGTTCTAAGCTTGTTGTAAGCCTTTGGATCCCAAATAAGAAGGACCAAAGTGCAATTTAGTTTTCTGATATTGTAACCCTTAAATAATAAAAAAGAATCACTTCGAGTAGGCTCTTTCGAGCCCACTCCCCATCCCCCCAAGGGGGATCTGCGTTCGTTTCATTTTTTTGCATTTTTTCCCTTTTTTGCTCTAGTTTAGTCTTATCATGCAGGATTGTATACTTTGATAACATTTTTCATTATTCCATATTTTGAAATCAAAGTAATACTAATACTTACGCCACGAATCCTCGATTGAACCGAAAGGTGAAAGACTATCATGGTAGGACTAATTAGAAAACCGGTGTTGTGTATTTTTTATTCTATTTTCATTGTTATTTTTCACATGCAAGTGGTAAAATTAACCCCTCCTTGATTTCCCGATTGAGGTCCACTTGGACCAAAAGAGATTCCTAGAGGATCTTCTTTTTAACAAGAACACGCTCTTGAAATTTACTAAAATTGACAAGACTCTGGTGTGTATGCTCTGCACTTGGCTGCGGGTTCGTCCGATCAGTCAAGCTGCATCAAAAGCAACGCGAGTGACTAGAATAATTAGGATTCACTTTCCTCAATTAACCACCTCGAGCGAAAATCCAACGCCTCGATTAAACCATAAACGGTGGAAAAATACCCAAGGAAGTGGGAACTACTGGACAGTGACCTCAAGGCACCGATCACTGTTACATCCTAGCGGGTGTATTATGAACACGGTCTCAAAGACTCCATTCAGCCCACACATTCCTTGCGGGTAGCCGTAGCGGTTGTTACTTTTGGACATACTCCAAGTACCCCCTGGGTATATCTAGAGTCCCCCCGCCTAATTTAATTCACTCATCTTTTCACATTAATTTAAAACGTACCAAGATACAATTGCACAACATTCACTCCAGCACTTGCAAGCACTCTTAATTATTTTTTACTCCATTTTTAAGGCACTGGTCAACTGTTTATTTATTTCAATCTTTATGTGATTGGGTGTCATTTTGTGCTTACTTATGATTATCTTATCATGTTATTTGTTGTTTACAATTGTTAAATCAAAACTCCTAAAAAAATTACTCTTTTAATACCATCATCATCTAAGTAACCAGCCTTAGTAACTCGTAGGGTCTACCCCCCTTGGCTTCGTTAGGAGTTTGCCTAAATGGAGTCAAGAACAAGGTGACAGCCTTGACTCGAGGCTTGCCCCCAAGGACACACCGAGTGGCTTGAAGATTTCTGCCACGTTCCCCCCAAGTGTGTGAAAGGCGGCAACACTTTTTTTGCGCCGTTGTCGAGGATAAATATTTTTATTCCCGAGTACGACTTAGCTTAACTTTTTTCTAAACAACTAAAAAGATAGAAATTTTTTATTGATCTTGTCTTTAAAAAACATAAAAATTAAAACTCGATCCATCTGGCGACTCCACTGTCTAACATCCCTCCAAGAATTTCTACCCGAAGAAACCGCCAGCAATTATTCAATCCTCTCCCTGATCCTGAAAGGTTTATTAGAGAAAGATTGAATAGGCTGACTTCCCATAGAAACCTTGAAGATTTAGGAGACCAATCCCTCTCAGATATCCATCGCATATTTGTAGAGAATCATATTCACCAATCTCAAGAAATGACGGAATTCTTCAAACCCCTTGACTTTTCTCAGATAGCAGGTGTCCCCCATGCCATTCCAAATGATGCTATCAAGAAGCTCCCCATATTTCAGGGCAATAATGCCATCACTACCAAGTCTCACCTTCGAAAGTTTGAAAAGCACCTAGTCAGTTACTGCAATGAAGCTGCCCATGAGCATGACGATGTCAAAATGAAGCTCTTTGCTTTATCCTTAGAAGATGATGCAATGGTACCTCGACCTAGATGATGATTCATATAAAACTCTTAGTGAATTCCAAGATGGTTTTAGGAAGAAATGGGGAGAAAAGAAGGAACCAAGACATCTGCTTGCTGCCCTTCATAGCATAAAGAAGATGGAGAATGAAACCATGGATGAATTTAACACTAAGTTCAGGTGTGTGGTTGCGGACCTTCCTAGAGACATCAAGCCAAAAGATGCCTCTATCCTCATATCCTACATTGAAGCTTTCACCTGGGACTTAAGGTACTAGTTGAGAGATAAAGAACTGACCAATCTAAAAACCACCCAGGAATTGGCCGAGAAAATAGAAAAGAATATGCAGTCTTCAGGCAAGTCCAACATTCCAAGTTACACTAGGGGAAACACTTCCTACAATAAAGATGTTGAATCAAAAGAAAAGGGAACTTCTAAAGATCCCATGGAAAAGACAGCGAACATGATAAAAAACTTGGTTACTAGTCAAAACCAACAAATGGTCAATCATGCTGCACAATTGAATCGCATGCAGAATAGATTGATCCCAATGGAGAGGAATAATGGACCTAGGAACTTTCAACCCAAGCAAAATCAGATGTATCAGAAGAAAGCCCCTCAGCAAGAGCCTAGGATTCCAAACCAGTTAGACTCAGCTAACATGGTAGAAGAAGTACTTCAATGGTGTAGACCTTGTGAACAATTCCACCAAGAAAGCACTTGTTATGTTGCAAACCAAGTCATGGAACATGGACTTCCCGAGGTTAGTAGTCAGGAAACAACTTCAAGCGAGCCTGATCATGTGTACATGGTACTCCAGGCCTACCCTTTGTCAAACCAGCATTGGCAGCAAGCCACAGATTACAGTTATGAGAAGGACCTCCTTTCCAACTTCTATGGTGAAATGCCTACTCCAGAAAAAATTCAGGAAATGAAGAAGGCTAGATTCAAGGGTGCAGTTTTTCAAAGAAAGGATAAGTCTTCACCAGCTAAACAATACAAACCTAAGGTAACCACTTCTACTCTCCCAGATCCCCCTGTTATCCCAGAACCAAAGATTGACATGGGAGAATGGTTAAGTAGTGTTAAGGTTTATGCTTATGCAACTGATATCCTTAAAATTCCTGGTCAAACAGAAAAGTTATTAAAAGTCGTAGAGGATAGTCAAAATAAAACTCATGATGTTGTCAAAAAGGATCCTCTCCCTAATAATAATGCTATATTTGAAATTGAGCATATTGAACCTATGGATATATCTATAGTCCTCAACAGTGTTGATCCGAAAAGAGAAGACCACCTGCCTTTTTATGTCTCCCTCTTAGTTGATAACCTTCTCCTTCATAACTGCATGTTAGATTCAGGTGCTTCATCAAATGTCATGACAAGAAAAGTAATGGAACAGCTAAATTTAAGGATCACCCAACCCTACCACAATGTTTGTGCAATGGATGCAAGAGAAGTTGAAGTGGTAGGAATAATCTTAAATTTACATGTTTAGTTGGCCAAGTATCCTGACATAGACATGTCAATGGATGTGGTAGTGATTGATGTGCAAGATAATTGGGGTATGTTGCTATCCAAAAAGTGGGCCGCAACTCTTAGTGGGTATATTCAAATGGATTGGACATATGCTACTATACCTGCGTCAAAAAACACTAGGGTGATACTCCATAGAGAGAAGCTAAGGAAACAGCATGTAGAAAACCCTAAAAAGCCTGGAAATGAATTTGTACATTGCACTGATAACTCTAGAAACTATGCTATCTTGTCAAATTTCATGGCCCCTATTAAGGAAAACATTAAAGATGAAAAGATAGATAAGGTTTGGCAAATGTACTTTGACGGGGCTTATTCCAAAGCCGGAAAGGATGTGGGCATCGTGATCATCTCTCCTTCAAATAAAGTCTACAACTTTGCTTTCAGGTTAGAGTTTGAAGCATCAAACAATGTAGCTGAGTATGAGGCATTGCTTCTAGGGTTAGAAACCGCTAAAGACATCGGGATAAAGATGTTGAACATAAAAGGTGATTCAGACTTAGTCGTCCTCCAGCTTAAGAATCAGTATTAGTGTAAAAGTGACAGGCTAAGAAAGTATAGGAATGCCATATGGGACACCATGGAATGGTTTGATGCACTTAACATTCAAAAGATCCCTAGGGAAATGAATGGGTTAGCAGACAGGTTGGCGGTAGAAGCATCCACCCTCCAGCCTTCAGATGAAATGATTAATGGTAAGGGAAAAATGGAAATAAATTTCAGACCTTCAATTCCAGATAATGTAGATCACTGGCAGGTGTTTAAAGATGATGAGCAACTCTTGAGATTCATCCATAATCTCCAAGAGTTTGAAGGTTGCAAGATCAGTTATCAGCAGGAGGGTAAAGAGTATCAAGAGTGCGAGGATAATGAAAGGAATCAAATCTCGAGTAGCCTTATAGCTTTTGAAAATCTGTTTGATCGACAGGATCGTCATAAAAACAAAAAAGAAGCAATAAAAATTGGGGATTGTATGGAAATAAACATAGGAACTGATAAAGACCCCAAGTTAATAAAAATTGGAAAAGGTACTTCAAAAAAGTAAAGGAACAATTTGATTAACTTAATCAAAGAATATAGAGATGTGTTGGCCTTTAGTTATGATGAGCTTAAAGCCTATCGGGCAAATGTGTTTCAACACACTATTCCCCTCACGAAGGAGGCTAAGGAGGTCAAGCCTTTCCGACAAAAATTTAGGCGAATAAATCCTAAGTTGGCCCCCATTGTGCAGAAGGAGCTTCAAAAAATGTTAATAGCAGGGATCATAGCACCTACAAGACATACATCGTGGTACTCCAACTTAGTTGCTGTCAGAAAGAAGAATGGGTCAATTAGAATATGTATAGATTTCAGAAATCTGAATACATCATGCCTTAAAGATAATTACCCATTGCCCGACAAGGAAACGTTGCTTCAAAGAGTAACGGGATCATGAATGATGTCCGTGTTGTATGGCTTTTCCAGTTATAACCAAGTGTTGGTAAATAAAGAGGATCAACATAAAACTACATTCGCCACACCTTGGGGCACCTATAAATTTTTAAGAATGCCTTTTGGTTTATTAAATGTCGGTGCCACCTTCCAAAGAGCCATGGATTTTGCCTTCAAAGAACTTATAGGCAAAATAATCGAAATATATCAAGATGACTTAACTGTTTTCTCAAAAGAAAGATCTGACCACATAAGTCATCTTAGGCAAGTTTTCATAAGATGTCGGAAATATGGTATTTCCTTAAACCTTGCCAAGTCAATCTTTGGGGTTGATGAAGGCAAGTTGTTGGGACACATCATTTCTAAGGATGGTGTCAAAGTCGATCCTGAGTGGGTTGAAGCCATTAAGAAAGTCCCCTTGCCTCAGAATCTTAAAGCTCTCCAGTCTTTCAATGGTCAGATTAATTTCATAAGGAGATTCATCCCAAATTTAGCAGAACTAATGAAGCCTCTACAAAAATTGTTAAAGAAAGATGCTAAATTTGAGTGGACAAATGAAGGGAAAGATGCTTTCAAGTCTATCAAAGATGCCATATCCAAGTCCCCAGTCTTGATCAGTCCAGATTATTCCAAGGAATTTCAGATATTTTCCTTTGCCTCGGAGGACACCATTGCTGGTGTTTTGCTTCAAAAGAATAAGGAGGAACAAGAGCAACCTTTAGCCTTTATGAGTAGAGCCCTGCAACATTCAGAGTTGAAGTATACCACCATGGAGAAACAGGCTTATGCTCTTGTCAAGTCCCTTAAACATTTCAGAACTTATGTAGGATACTCCAAAATCATTGGGTATGTACCCCATGTAGCTATCAAGGATATCATGTCTCAACAAGATTGTCTAGAAATCAGGGGTAAGTGGGTTTCAAATATTCAAGAGTATGATTTAGAGATAAAACCTACTAAGTTAATTAAGGGACAAGGTCTTGCAAAGATGTTGACCCAAGGAAATGAAAAGGCCTTAGGAATAATATGCCAGAACAGTGATCCAACACAAAGTGTATCAGACGAGCTTCAGAGATTAGAGCAGCATCCTTGGTATACCGACATCATCTTCTTTCTCCGTAACCTTACATGCCCTGATCACCTACTTGGCCATAAAAGAACAGCATTAAGGTTAAAAGCAACTAAGTATTGTTTAACAAAATATGGTTTGGGTTGGAGAAACCCTGATGGTTTAATACTTAGATGTGTCGATGAACCTGAGTCCAAAAAACTCATGGTTGAGTTCCATGCAAGATTTTGTGGTGGACATTTTGCAGCAAGAACAACTTCCCATAAAATCCTTAGAGCAGGCTACTATTGGCCGAACCTCTTTTCAGATGTGCACAAGTCTGTCAGAGTTTGCCCCCAGTGTCAATTGTTCACTGGAAAGCAACAAATGAAAGCCTTGCCTTTAAACCCAATAGTAGTCCAAGCCCCTTTCCAGCAGTGGGGGCTTGATTTTATCAGTAAGTTCAAGGATAACTCAAGCAATGGTTATTCTTGGATACTCACCGCCACTGATTATTTCACCAAGTGGGTAGAGGCGATACCCACCAAGAAGGCAACCGTGCTGTAGTCATGGATTTCTTAGAAGATAAGATTATCACAAGATTCGGTGTGCCAGCCAGAATCATCACAGATAATGGCTCGTGCTACGTTTCCTCTGAGATGTCAGCCTTTTGTTTCAAGTACGGCATTATCCTATCCCATTCATCCAACTATTATCCCCAAGGAAATGGTCTAACTGAGTCAAGTAATAAAAACTTAATGACCATAATCAAGAAAACTGTGGGTGATAATAAAAAGGCTTGGGACAGCAAGATCAAGTTTGCATTATGGGCCGATAGAATCACAAAGAAAAGTTCAACCAGAAAGAACCCTTTTGAACTTGTCTATGGCCTAGATGTCACCTTACCTGTCCACTTAAAGCTTCCAATGTATCAGCTTCTCCAAATCTTCAGCTCAGATCAGGATGCCATTTAGAACAGAATCAACCAGTTGATCGAGTTAGATGAGAGTAGAAGAAATTCCCTTGACCAAAGTATCAGAAATTCAGACAAAGTCAAGAGAACCTTTGATAGATCTACCCGGCCTGGATCCTTTCAAGTAGGTGACATAGTCTTACGTTGGGACAAACGACGGGAGAAACCTGGGAAACACGGAAAGTTCGACAGCTTATGGTTGGGGCCATATATCATTGATGAAGTAGCAGGAACAAACTCTTTCTATCTAAATGACCTAGAAGGAGAAAGATTAAGCCTACCAGTGAATGGATTCCTCCTCAAGATGTTCTTCGTAGAGACGGTTTGATGCCTTTATTGGCATCGGTGGTTTCAGGGCCAATTTCTAAACCTTGCCCTGCATGTATTTTTAAATTTCATCTATCATATTGTTGTATTATAGATGTTTTGTACCATGGTACTAACCTTGAAATTTTTCTTTTGTATATTAGTCTTGTAAAATATTGCTTTTTTGTACATCATAGACTAATTCTGTATATTAATCTGCTTTTACAGTTGGTTTCTTTTATATACATGTTACTGACAAGCTTTAATTGCTATGCAGGACCCAGAGATTCTGGAGTTCTCACATCCTCTTCTTTGATTAGAAGATTAGTCAGAGCATGTGTCCCTAGATGGAGCCAGATGTTACCACCTAAGTTATACTTAGTGGTTTTTTATCGAGCCTGGTGAACCGGACCAAGATGATTTGTTCGGACTTCAGAAGACCTTCAGAATTGCTTCTGGGAAGTGCTTGTTGTACTATATCACATGTTCATACCCCGTAGGAGAGTTGTAATAAAATGTTCTAGCATGATAGTGTCTGCAAAAGACTCGGTCTCTTGGACTTTATTTGTCAATCCAATCAGCCCAGAGTGTTTTTTCCCTTGGTTATTATTGGTTATTGAATAAACGACTGATAATTTCTGAGTTTTTCACTCAATACCTCCAAAGTTGGGGTGGTCGACTTGGCATTTAGGCCTATTGAGGTTATTAGAGTCTATGTGTCAATGTATAAACATGCTAGGCATTATGGTCGAGTCATATGAACATGTCTAAGTCCCCCTAGGTTTTTTTTTTCTTATTTTTTAAGTTTTTTTAAAGTTTTAATTTTTCCAAAACTTAGGCTATTTTTTAATAGTCTAAATGGAAAAATTGGTTTTGTAATAAAAGTGGGCTCAAAAATCAGTTTCAACCATGGGGGTGCTCATTTTCTAACTCAGAGCACCCGGTAAACCCATAAACCCACTTTTTCTAAGTTTTGAGTGATTTTCCCATCACTCAGGTCAGAAAACCCTAAAAATCAAATATTGATTATTTTAATTGATAAATTAATTAAATAATGGAGAAAATCCAAATTCCTAAATCAGTGGAATTTGCTCCGATTTGACTGAAATCAATCTCATCAGCTTTGGATTGACTAGAGCTGACCATTCCTTGACAGAAGGAGTTGATCTGGGCTGAAAAGGGAGTGCACTACAGCATGCATTCTTGGGAATTGTGCCCTCTCTCTCTCCTCCACACGTGTGGGCTCATCTGGATGTGAATTTGTTGATGTTTCAGTTAACCGATTGATGTGTCAGTCCGATCAGCTCTCTGATTGCCAGTTACACTCAATCAAACTTAGATCAGACTCAGATAGACTCACATCAAGCTTGGCTTGACTCCTCATGCAGCTGCAGTCTCTCTCTCCTTGGGAATTGTGCCCCCTCTGGGCCAGGATTCCAGTTTTTTATTATAAATAAAGCACACTTTTCCTCTTCCAAGCTAGTTCGAGTTGGAGAGAATAGGCTTGCTATTATAATATTGTTGTAATCTTTTCATTGTTGGAATAAAGAAGCTTTGGAGGCTAAATGGTGTAATGCTCTCATGTTTGTGGAATAAGCATTGTCTTGCGGCTATTGATGTTGTCGGTTTTTCTCTCAATTTCTGCATCTGAACCTTGTCTGGCTTGAATGATTCAGCTGAATCAATAGGAGTGTAGTTGGGCAAGTAAGATTACCTGTTTTTCTGTATCTCATAGCATATATGTTTGAAGATCTAGCTTATACATGTTTAATATGTTTATTTGCATGTAATTCTTGTCTCTTTTTCATATATATATCCAGATCTCATAAGGTTTTGTGCAGGATTATGTGTTTAGCTTTCAGGTGGCAAGGATTGGACGAGCCGTGGATCTAGTTTGACTCCACTGTACATCCAACATTTTTGTGAAGGCGTTGCTCCTTTGTATTCCACTAACAAGTTTTCCATTGCAGATCTATCCAACAACAAGCCTTTCCCCTTCTCTTCCTCCATTCTATTAAAATCAATCTTTCGGTTACTTGTTCTTCCTCTTATGATCATATCTACTTCTAAAAATTGCTTATACATTGTTAGATCTAGTCCCTAAAAGTGTTGTTGCTTAGATCTGAAATATCATAAAGAATATCATATTTTAAAGATAGATCTAGGTGTAGAAATTTCCTTTTTGCAAGTAGTTAAATCGTAGATCTAAAGCAAGCTCATAAGGCAGTTTCTTTTTTCGGTCTTTAAAGTTTTAAATTCTACAAGAAAGTGCACAACATATTGGTTGCCCAAAAAGCAAGCCAAGATCCCAAGGAAAAATCGCTTTCCTTGGTTCCCTTTTGCAAAACTAAATTGTTCATCGTTAACAATTTTTAACTTGGTCTTTTCGGTAATTAGTGTGGTGACCCAAAGCACTTTTAAAGTGATTTTGGGCACATTTGATTTTAATTTGCTCGTTGTTTTTTAGCAGGTTTAACAAAAAGAGAAGGAGACTCTGCTCGTTTTCCGACTCTTGGGCGAACCGAAGCTTCCTGGAGACTTCCCCCACCGCTGTGATTTTATTTTAGCTTGTTCTAAGCTTGTTGTAAGCCTTTGGATCCCAAATAACAAGGACCAAAGTGCAATTTAGTTTTCTGATATTGTAACCCTTAAATAATAAAAAAGAATCACTTCGAGTAGGCTCTTTCGAGCCCACTCCCAATCCCCCCAGGGGGGATCCACATCTGTTTCATTTTTTGCATTTTTTCCCTTTTCTGCTCTAGTTTAGTCTTGTCATGCAGGATTGTATACTTTGATAACATTTTTCATTATTCCATATTTTGAAATCAAAGTAATACTAATACATACCCCACGAATCCCCGATTGAACCGAAAGGTGAAAAAAGGATCGTGGTAGGACTAATTAGAAAACCGCCACCGGTGTTGTGTATTTCTGATTCTATTTTCATTGTTATTTTTCACATGCAAGTGGTAAAATTAACCCCTCCTTGATTTCCCAATTGAGGTCCACTTGGACCAAAAGAGATTCCTGGGTCTTCTTTTTAACAAGAACACGCTCTTTAAATTTACTAAAATTGACAAGACTCCGGTGTGTATGCTATGCACTTATGCGGTTCGTCCGATCAGTCAAGCTGCATCAAAAGCAACGCGAGTGACTACAATAATTAGGATTCACTTTCCCCAATTAACCACCTCAGGCGAAAATCCAACACCTCGATTAAACCATAGACGGTGGAAAAATACCCAAAGGAAGTGGAAACTACTGGACAGTGATCGAGGTGTCGATCTCTGTTGCATCCTAGCAGGTGTATTATGAACACAGTCTCAAAGACTCCTTTCAGCTCACACATTCCTTGCGGGTAGCCATAGCGGTTGTTACTTTTGGACATACTCCAAGTACCCACTGGGTATATCTAGAGTCCCCCCGCCTAATTTAATTCACTCATCTTTTCACATTAATTTAAAGCGTACCAAGATACAATTGCACAACATTCACTCCAGCACTTGCAAGCACTCTTAATTATTTCTGACTCCATTTTTAAGGCACTGGTCAATTGCTTATTTATTTCAATCTTTATGTGATTGGGTGTCATTTCGTGCTTACTTGTGATTATCTTATCATGTTATTTGTTGTTTACAATTGTTAAATCAAAACTCCTAAAAAACTCACTCTTTTAATACCATCATCATCTAAGTAACCATCCTTAGTAACTCGTAGGGTCTACCCCCCTTGGCTTCGTTAGGAGTTTGCCTAAACGGAGAAGTCAAGAACAAGGTGACAGCCTTAACTCGAGACTTGCCCCCAAGGACACACCGAGTGGCTTGAAGATTTCTGCCACGTTCCCCCCCGGGTGTGTGAAAAGCGGCAACAGTTCCTATAGATTTTTTTAGAATATAAAATGTTTTGCAACTAAAAAAGGACAATACCTAGAACTTCAAAGAATTCTTAAGGACCTAAACAAAAGTTTGTCTATGAAATTAGTCACTCAAAGATCATGTCCATTCTTCAGCAGACTCTTTCCAGGAAAAGTTCAATCTTTCTACAACAAAATTCATTTACATGCTAGTATTTTTGTAATTAAAGAGAAATGAACAACATTTTTTTTCCTCTGCATGGAGAAAAATGTGAGATAACAATCTCAAAATTTGAATGCATGTATTAATCCTTTCTTGAGGTGGGTCATCAGCCAAACTGTGCACAAACATAGGCTTGACAGTGATCAAATTCAAATTGAGATGGGAAATGACAATTTTCCGTGCCTCGTGCCTTAACTATGATATGCATTTCCCCATCCATGCCAGATAACAAAGTCCAGCTTAATGCACTTTCTAAACAATAAACAGGATTTTCAAATATTCTAATCATTCCTGAATTTTATAAATAGAAAGAACATCAACAGAAATCACAAGGGTTCATGTTCTTCATTAATAGTCATTGGTGTACCTGTTCTGGATCTGTTAGCCCGCCCTTGTACAAACCATGAGATGCATCCCCGCCAACAGCCTTAGCATCCATTTCAGCTGTGCGAATTTGGATCTCCATGAAAGTGGATTCAAAGTTACTCTCATTAAGATCGATTGTTAAATGCAGGCTCTCGTATCCATTTTTTTTTGGCTTAGCAATGTAGTCTTTCATTCTTTATGGCACTTGTTTCCACAAGGATTGAATAACTTCACATACCCTGTAGCATGCCTTCTTGCCTATTTCCTGCACATCCTTTCCTGGCCTAGAGTTTAAGACAACCCGTATGCCTAGTATATCATATACTTCCTCTGGTTTATGGCCATCTTTCAGAAGTTTCTTCATAGTGCTAAAATGGCTTTTGTATCGTCCCTGTATAGAGATGTTATCCACCATCTTTTCCAATTCATAATCTTTCTGTAGAGCTTCAAATAGTTGGCATCTATATTCATTTAAAATGGTTTCACCCCATGTTCCATGGTTTTTTAACCATGTATCCACAAATGAATATGAATTTGGAAATAAAGACTAGAAAGCAAGGTCTTCAAGCTCTAATGATAAGTTGCCAGTGCCTATTGCATGGGCAAGAGGTGCATATACTTGCATGACATCAAGAGCCACTGTTTGTTGAGAGTATTTTGTGAGATGCTTTGAATGCCTCATCGTATCCAATCGGGCAGCAACTTCTACAATCCAGCTCTGATATCATGGTAAGCTAAACAAAACTTTCTCAGTGCATAGGCATTGTCGTCATCCAAAATGTCAACTCTTGTTGGTATTTTTTTTTACTCGCAAGCAATCATGCAATAAATGAGTAACTCCATGGCCAAGCTGGAGATTTATTTCATGCCTGCTAATAGCACCAACCTCAAGCAGTTCTCTCAAAAGACAAACAATTATGACTTCTGCTTCAACCTAAGAATCATTGGTGTGAGAATATTAAAATTGAGTCCAATCAAAGGAAGTGCATGAATTTCAAGCAGTTAAAGGGGAGCAACAAACGAAACTGAACAAAAACAAATATAACAACATTTCTAATAGGCTAGCTGTTCAATTTAGTTCCAAAAGATTATATACTGAAATCAGAAACAGACTCATACTGAATGGAATTCAAAACACTTGACACAATAATAACATTTTAAAGTAAAAAGCTCAGTCCCCAAATTGTCTGACCAGCAAGAAAACCATTATAATCCCAGAAAACAAATTATCATCCATTCTTTCACCATGAATCTTTTCACTTTCCTAGACTTTATTGAAGAAAAAAAATGTTTCAATATAGTATGCATACAAGAGACAATATAAATCATCACCATAGCTGTCACTCCCTTCTCCCTCCGATTCCTAATAGCAGTGGTTCTGCTCATCCATAAGGACTCCCTCTTCAAATTCTGTAGGGAGGGACTCGAGCTTCTCAGAATTGCAAGGCAGTTTCACTTTTATAATCAAATCCTTTTCCTGGCTAATGTCCTAAACTACCTCCTTTCCTGTCCTTCTCTTTGCCATTTCCTCATTTTCTAAATTTTATCGCCAGCACGAAGGCATGTCAAACCTGATGTGGGAACTGCTGACATGGAAATTCTAACATGGTACTGCTTGTTGTCGCACTCTTGGCAAGGCAACCAGTATATAAACAGGGGATCAATTACTAAATTTTGGTCAATTACTTCTTTTAATCATTTATTTAATATTTGTGCCCTAAATTTTCTACATTTCCAAGGCCTTGAAAATGCCCAAAGAACTTGTAAGAACATAGTTACTTTTGCCTACACCAACTAACTATATACCTAATGGAAGCTAGCTATGCTGAGAGTATGCCTGAGTTGGTCAAACAAATAGTTCTTCAGAGGATAACTTGCAAGAGAGGATAATACAATTAGCAAAGAATGGAATATGGCTAACATGACTTCCAAGGATTTTTTGTTTGAAATGCTACTTATATTACTTAATGGAACAAATAAGTACATCAGAGGTCAGAAAGTTACATCACACTAACAACATGGGTATTGGGAATATCCCACCCTAAAAAAGCAAAAAATGAAAGCATATGCTCTTGTGCACCAAGATAGATGGACTCAACATCACAATGAAAGACACTGAGCTTGGCTTTCACAGCTGCTTTGCTTAAAACTCCTCAAATTGCTTAAAACTCCTCAAATCTTCTAAAGCTAAAAGGGGAGGGGATCCTCCTTAAAAGTAACTTTACATCTATGTTTCCAAATAAAAGCAATAGAACAACAATACTGGGTGCCAAAAGGATTTGTGGTTGTCCCTGAGCATCCAAGTGTTTCCTATAAGGGGACCTTTCCACGAAATTAGGGCAATGAAGAAGTGGTGATACTCGACCTGAAACCATGTCCAAATCACCTTGGCAGCCCAACATCTCTAAAAAAATTGTTTCATAGTTTCATCGTTAGCAAATAGAACACAAGCAAAATCTATAACACAAATTTTATGAAGCCTACGCTTGACAGGCAACCCTTGCCGGAGCAAAAGCCACCCCAAAACCTTTAATTTCTTAATGGACTGGAACCTCCACATCCAACGCACCACAGGGTCCTTCAAACCCCACTTTTTGTACAAAATGTTAGAGGTGTGCCTCACCATATCATAAGATCCTTGGTACCATATCATCAAGCAAAAAGAAAAATGCAGTCTTACTAGACTCACTTTTCAAAAAGAAGCATGAGTGTATGAGTCATTCTCATGTGGGCCCCCTGATATCAGGTTCCCCCAAAAAACAATTGCTAAAAATAGCAGTCTCAGACTCTACTAGTACTAACTCTAAACAAGAACTCTGATCAATGTGTATGCTTGGATCAATGAACAACGTAACCAGCCTGAAGGAATCTTGCTGGATCTTAACCCTCCAGTAATGCACGTACAACTGGGGGTTAACACTAGGTATATGCGAAGTTTAAATTTATAACTTTTCAAGGAATCTTCGCTTAGGATCAAGAATAAGAATGTGGCACTCCTTGTCTATTGGTCCTTACCAACCTTGGGCATTAATCACCGGGCAAGATTAGATAATGTTTGTAGGAGTTGGCAATCCATGCCTTTATATCAAAACATTAAGGGTGCCTGTCATGAAGTGTCATGTAGCCCAGGTATTTACATTTGACCTACATTCCTGGTCATTCAGTGGACATCAATGAAGTTATCTTATCTTATCAGTGGTAAAGAAACCAGCTAGCAGGGGACAGGTCTTGTTTAATTCCTATGGCTAATAGTCCTGAGCCAAAGTGTGGCTTGAGGGGGGAGTTGGAGGTAGTAATCCACACCTTAAGGTCAAACGGTTAAAAGTGCTCGGCATGAAAAGAGCATTGTGGTAGAGTAGCCCATTGGCCATGGGCAGATCCTGGATTTGATTCTTAGCTTGGCATCAGATCAAATTCCTAGGCTTGAGGTGGCTAGGATGCCTGAGCAAAAGTGTGAATTGAAGGGAAGGGGGAGCATAGGCCATCTGTTCAATTCCTATGGCTAACAGTCGTGAGTCAAAGCGTGACTTGAGGAGGTGTTGGAGGTAGCAATCTACACCTTTAAATCAAACGGTTAAGGGTGTCGATTATGAAAGGGGTGTGTATCTCAGGGGTCGAGCAGTTCGATGGTGGGATGCAGGTCGTGGGTTCGATTCCTAGCCTGGTATCAAATCAAATATGCTCGAGGTGGCTAGAAGGCCTGAACCAAACTGTGACCTGAGCCAAACTGTGGCTAAAGGTAGCAATCATTACACTGAATGGTTTCGCTTGATCACTTACTGTTCAAATAGGCTTATCGATTCCGTCAATGTTAGAAAACACATGCGCTGCCAACGGTTTTAACTTTTGCTGGACCGTTTACTGTTCAAGTAGCCTTATCGATTCCGTCAGTGTTGGAAAACTTATGGGCCGTGATTATTTAATTCTGTTCATATTTGGAGCCTTATCGATTCCACCGAGATCAAAGCACTAATAATCAAGCTGGTTGTGCTCAAGTAGTAAACCGAGTGAGCTTTCTTCACATAGAGCAGGGTTCACTCACCGAGAACATGCCGCCAAGTTAATGCTTGCTGTCAATTATGTGTTTTCTTGTGATGTCTCAGTGTTAATTCAGCATAAGCATTGTACATTAATGGAAAATGCCAGGTGCGAGTCCTAAAATACTTAAAGCACTAATTGAATCCCAGTGTAAAAAGCGTATGGGTAGGGACGAGCTAGTGACATTTGTCAGAAAAATAACAGTTTTCATTCAGATCCCTGATAACTAACAGTCATATGCAATCAATAATTTCAATTGAAAGTCAACTCATGGCCCTATTTATCAAACACAATGACGCATTATCAGGTTTCAAGTCACATTTTCTAGAAATTAGACAAGATTATCGTTGTACCTGAAGATCAGCGAGGATACAAGCCACAGAAAGAGCTTTTGCCAGTGGGGAACTACCACCTTCTCCACGTGGCAAGCTCTGCAGCAAAGGGATTGTTATCTTCAAAGCCTTCAACAGTAATTCAGAGGACTTGGACGAAATAGGATTCATTCTATCGGTCAGGTCATTCCATGCGGCCACAAGTTCCACCACCATTTTTCCTCCAGGAAGCTCAATAACTGAAGATGACCCACGTTCATTTTTGGCCAATACATAATCTGTCTGTGTGCTGCTCTCACACCTGAGACTCCTCTGTTTTTTAAAAAGCTATTCCTCTGGTGTTTTCCTATTAAAATCTTCGACTTCAACCTGTGTTGCGGAGGCAGCAATAAACTTAAATTGCTGGTTTTATTTAATGAGTGGCATAAGAATGGCAATGTATGCAGACGTGAGGAATGTTGCAGAATGGCAACGTATGCAGACTGTTTTGTTTACATTCCATCCCCCTTCATTTTTGGAAGAGTACCAGTAATATAACAGCCTATGTTTGTGTTACGTGGACCTATTATATCCACGCATATGTATATTAATATTTGGTTATGGACAGTACTCAGTACTGTTTAATATGACTCTGGCATGGAAAACATTGTCACCTTGCTATTATCAAGAACGGACCATCCGCGCATGGATGATGGTTTTAACTTTTGTAGTTTCACTCATGGGGAATAGGTACGGACTGATTTTAACTCTTGTAATTTCACACGCGGGGGTTAGGTGCGGACGTCCCATACGGCCGGATGATATGGAGACCCACCCAGGTTCGAACCTCTTATAGCCTGTTCCGCGTGGCTTGCAGGGCGCTGCTTCGGACCGGGGGTTATAGTAGTGGTGGTCTGGTTTGTCCCCTATGGCGTGGGTAATACTACTCTCTTTTGGTGTTGAGGGTGGGGTTCACATGTGGATTGGATTTATGGCTGACCAGATCGAAGCCCTTCTTCGATTTTTTTTTTTCATTCAGGGTCAGGTTTAAGTTTTTTCTTCAAGGTATATGGTGCAACTTTTGGGTGGGGTCTAATGGTTGCTTTGATGGAAGTCTAGTTTCGATTCCTACGGAGAGGTATAATAATACAATGTTACACATGTACGACTGCGGCGGTGGTCGTACCCTCGTTGATTACGTCATGTCCAACATTTAGGCTAGCCTTGGCTCGTGAGTTTGGTATAAAAATGAGTAAGCTATCTTCCCAACGATTTGCACTAGGGCCCACCCAACACCGTCTAGTGATAGCTTACTCCGTTACCCTTCTTTCCTTGAGACTGAGAACCACTGAATTTTGCTGTATAATAATACAATGTTGCACATGTACGACTGCGGTGGTGGTCGTACCCTCGTTGATTACGTCATGTCCAACATTTAGGCTAGCCCTAGCTCGTGAGTTTGGTATAAAAAGGAGTAAGCTATCTTCCCGACGATTTGCACTGGGGCCCACCCAACACCGTCTAGTGATAGCTTACTCCGTTACCCTTCTTTCCTTGAGACTGAGAACCACTGGATTTTGCTTCTTCTCCTCCATTTTTATGAAAGATCAATTCTACAACAAACTACTATTACACTCAGGTGCCTAATTGTATGTTGTGTAAAAAAGAAACAAGCCGCCAAGATTATCTGAAAGTGAAGTTAACATGAAGAGAACCATTGATGAGACAAAGGGAGCGGGAGCGGGAGCGATTAGTTTTCTTTTCTGTGGGAGCGCTGGTTCTACCATTAGATCGATGAATGCTGGCCCTCTGTGTCTAATGTGGTTTGTGCAGATCTACTGGTTGGGACTGTATGATGCGTCACAGTACATTGTATTTACCCCTCGGGATTCTCTATGACTTTATGATACTGGAGCTTTAACTTACTCGGTATTATTGTAGCGTCTGGCTATTACTCCCTGGTCATCTGCAGGACTGGGAGTATCGGATTCTCCTTATTCTGTTGGTGATTATTGTATTCACTGGCTGTTATTTACTATGCATTGTCTTGGGTCCGGACTTGTATATGTTTTGGTGGTCTTGGCAATGTGGTTGTCAGTCCGGACTGCTTGGTGAGGGTATCGGTGGAACTGTTGTGTTTCATATCTGGGTTGTTACTGACCTGTTGTCTCTGTTATTTCTGATTATTGTCTGGGGGACCGGAGGTGCGGGGTGATACTGTTCCTGGTCACCACCATTGCTGCGCAAAGTGGTTTTATTACATACTACCTGGTTTTTCCATCCTACTCAATTTGAATTATCATTGATGAGGTTGGTCGTGGGTATTATTGTGTCTTTATTGCATCTGGGTGGCAGTGCACTACTTTACTATTTGCATTTAGGGAGGTGATTATATTATTATTTTTCGACGTCCTTTCTATTGATTACTGTGGCATTCACTTCGTCCGATCTATTGGATCGGTGGCTCTAGTAGTAACTGGCTTGGCTACACGTCATTTATCACCTATGTTATGGTTGAGCATTTATGGCTTTTGATCCGTGATATCGATGGCGGGGACAGGTGATGATCTCTCGTCTTTTGTGGATCCACATGATGAGATCCTCTGGAAGGAAGCGGGACTTTTCATTTCAGACGATGCTTTAAGGAGAAAATTTGGCATTGGTGGCATTAATGCGTATGGGGAGTCGGAGCCATGCAGTAATTACCCGCATGATGTGGCACCATTTGGCTTAAATGTGCCTTCAGAGTTGACATATGAACGTGATATACTATCTATTGTTGATGTTTGTCTATCTGATGAAATAACTGCTCCTTGCGTTCATACACAGGCTATTACTCCTGAGCGATCCAAACCTCTGGTGCTATCTATTGTTAGAAGTGCCGTTAAGCCTTGGAAGCCGAAGAAGAGATGCCCGAGAATGGTATTGGGGGATGATGTTGGGTTAGATGCTGTGGCAAAGCTGTCGTTGGCGGCATTGGTCGGGAAATTTAGTTATTGGTCGTGCTCGAGTCGTGATGTTGAGTCCTTTGTTCAGAAACAGTGGTTTCCATTACTTTCATATATGCCTGAGATATACAAATTATCTAAGGGGTGGTACTGTTTTCTGTTTCAGAGCTTGGAGGATTCGGATGCGATTTTATCACGTACCTGGTTGTGCGGGAAAGGTAGTTTGATGGTGAAGCGATGGTGTCATCTTTTTGATCCTGAGAAGGAGGTTCTGGTTGTCCGACACCTTTGGGTTCATATATTAAATTGCCCCCTCGTCCTGTGGAATTTGGAAGCATTTACCGCCATTGACAATCATCTGGGGCGTTTTCTGCATGTGGAACCATCCCTTTTAAAGGGTCTGGATCGTCAGATTGGTAAGCTGTTTGTGGAGATTGATATCTCTCAGGGACTTGTGGCGGATTTATCTATTGATTGGAGAGGGCATACTTTTGAGTTGGAGTTGGATTATTGGGGCCTGCCTTTCAGGTGTTCGACATGCAGTGCGGTGGGACATTTAAAGGCTCAGTGTAATGGTCGTCCTTTGACGCAGCTTCACTGTATTAGCAACACCACAGATTTATCAACTGATGATGTCCCGTCTGCGACTACTGAGCCGGATGTGGATACATTGAAGTTGGACCTGTCTACTCTCAATATTTCGGACACCGCTCTATTTGGTAAGTTACAATTATACTCACCAACTCTTGCTGCGTCATTATCATTGGAGGAATTTTATAGTTTGAAGGATTCGGTTCTCAATGATCGACATATTTTTCAATCTGGGGTTTTCAAGGAAGGTCGTGCTGATTATTGTGTAATACCTGGGGGGGCGGAAGGGGAATATCCTTTGGATCCATTACCTACGAGGTCGTTGAATGTACTGTCTTCCCCTGAAAACACTGCTGAGACTAGTCCTCAGACTTGTTCTGGGGATTCTTGTACTTTGGTGGGGAGGGTGGTGACGGGTGTGAGTAATGACACCTCCTTTCCGGATGTTTTAGAACCTTTTGCACAACCTGTGGAGTCTGGCTCGCTATCTGATATAAATACCACTATTGGTGATGTTTTACAGCAAACTAGACTTCCTGTCTACTTGGGTGGTTGCATCATGGATGATCATATTCCTGAGGGACATAATTCTTCGGGGTCACGGGCTGTGGGGAGTGATGATCCCAGGAACTGTATACATTGGGGATTGGAACCTAAATTCTCGCCCCTGAAGACCCGTAGTGCTAGAAGACGGAAGGGGTTGATATCTGACCCTTCCACTGTGAGTACATCCCGTACTAGCTCCCCATGGGCCCTTAGAGAGCAGAAGGCCCTTGCACGGGGTTTTTCATGATTATTCTATCTATGAATGTTCGTGGGGTTGGGGGTGCCCATAAGTTACTAGCCCTCCGTAGAGTGTGTGAGTTGGTACGGCCTGATATTATACTGATTCAGGAGACGATGGTGTCTGCTGATAAGGCTATTGAAGTTTTTTCCAAAGTGTTGGGAAGGTGGTATATGTGTGCTGTGGATGCTATTGGTTTTTCGGGGGGTTTGTTGTCCGCGTGGAACCCTAATGTGGCTATTTTTGATGTCTATAAAACATCTGCAGGTATTTTGTTGAAGGGACAGATAACAAACAGTGTTAAGGTGATTAATATACTAAACTGTTATGGGCCATATAAGCATAGGATTCCTTTCTGGAATCATATGCGTGATGGTGGATTATTGAAGACTACTGGCTTAATCATTGGCGGTGATCTAAATTTCACAATCTCTGCTCGTGAAGTGTGGGGTAGTGCGCGACTGGATCCTGATGCTGATTATTTTCACGATATATTTCGGGTCGTGGGATTGATTGATGTTGAACCAGCTGTTATTCGTCCTACTTGGCAGAATGGTAGGGGAGGTTCGGATGGCATTGGTAAGCGTTTGGACCGATTCATAGTGGATTCCGATTTACTGGAGCTGGCCCATTCCTATCGTTCGTGGGTGGTGCCGTCGAAGATCTCTGACCATTTTCCTATTGTTTTTCAGTGGGAATTGGAAGGTGAGCGCATTCATTATCCATTTAAATTTAATGCTACTTGGCTATCAATGGAGGACTTTGATGTGTTTGTTAGAACACTGTGGCGGTCTTTTAGGGTGGATGATGACCTTTCTCCTATGCGTAGATTGGTATTGAAACTGCGGCTCCTTAAGGCTGGGGTTAAGAATTGGGAGAAGACACAACAGATGCGTGATACAGAGGTATTGGTTGCCATTGAGTCAGACATTGCACATATATTGATTGACTATCCGGCTGGTATATGTGATGAGGTGGTAAATGATCAGATGAAACGCCTTTATGATACACATAAATCCATTCTGATGCGGAAAGAGGTGTCAACACAACAGAAAAGTAGACTGAAGTGGATTGAGAGTGGCGACTGTAACACTAAATTCTACCATCAGTATGCCAATGCTAGAAGAATCAATAATCATATCTGGGAGTTACAAGGGGAGGATGGGGCTACTTTATGCCAGCAGGGTGATCTTGAATCGGGGGCTTATTCATACTTCCATTCGGTATTTAAGAAACAGGATAACCTGTCTATTGCGGCTCAGATGGAACTTATATCGATGTACCCGCGTTTGTTCGGGGAACTGGAGGGTGAGCGGCTCTTTGAACCTGTAACTCTGGCTGAGATACTTTCTACACTGAAGGCTTTTAAACTCTCTAAGAGTCCTGGGCCGAATGGCTGGACTGTGGAATTTTTTCTCCACTTTTTTGATTTGGTGGGTCCTGAATTACTTGCTATGGTGGAAGATTCTCAGATACATGGTTATGTTTGTGGCTCTTTGAACTCTACATTTGTGGCTTTGATTCCAAAGTCGGATAAGCCCACTACTTTTGTAGGATATCGGTCGATCTCACTATGCAATCTGATTTATAAGATCATTACAAAAATTATTTCATCTCGGCTGAAGAAGGGGTTGTCATTAGGTATATCTGAGGAACAGTTTGGTTTTCTTGAAAATCGTCAAATAGCTGATGCTATAGCTATTGCACAGGAGACATTACACAGTATTAAGGTGAAGAATAAGAAAGCACTGGTGTTAAAATTAGATCTCATTAAAGCTTATGATCGGGTGGACTGGGGTTTCCTCCGTTTGGTACTATTGCAGGTAGGTATACCTTTGCACACTACAAACTGGATTATAGGGTGTGTTGTATCTGCCAATTATGCGATT